>JBAJNP010000014.1:125929-227375 GCA_036877545.1 Yasuhikotakia modesta
GGGGGGGGGGGGAGCATAAGGCTGTGTTAATGGCTTTATGATTGAGCCAGCTCACGAATGCCGTCTTCACACATACTGAAATGCTTTTGACTGCCACACACATACACACACACACCACAAACACAGAAATACATATTCAATACAATACATAATGATCAGTTTTTATTGTGGCATATCTACAATGACAAAAAATGCGCTGATTTGAAGGAACAGAAATTGTGAATGGTAAATGAAAAATGTTGTAAAATGTTGTAAAATTGTGAATTTACAACCTTTAAGTATTGGTTAAGAATTAAATCGCAATCATTTGTTTCTGTACTTTCTATACTTGTTTATTTCTGTATTTTTACAGTAATTTTACTACAAAATATATATTGTACCCAAAATAATACTACACAATACTTTTTTTGAAAGTAAATAATCAATCCATTATTTATCTTATCTTATTTTTTCCATGTAACAGAATGCACGCAATAATTAAAACTATTAATGCTTCTTATTGCTATATTATTGCTATTATTATATTACTAAAAATAAATGTCTCTCTGTGTGAGCATAGGTTTCCTTCACAGTCCAAAGACATTCAAGAATGTATGGATGAAAATAACTCAAGTTGTGGGCCAAAGATAGCATAGCTATTTACGCTGCTGTAGTACAGTGGTAGGAGTATATCATAGTAGTATTGTTATTATTTTTATTAACAAAAATTTATTATTTATATCTTATTCATTTTTACAGTACTGTAAAAAATAACATAACCTGCATTTATTTCACACTAAATGTGTGAATGTAGTATCTTTAATGCTCTAAATGATTGCTAGGTAGTTGGTAGTTAATTATTAAAAAGATTCTGTCCAGTCTAAATCATAAGAGGCCACCCACTTGTATTTATCATATTCTGATGCCTCTCATCTTTATCAGTTAAAGCCAACAGGGCAGTTGCTAGGGTACTGTAACTGGTTGCTAGGGTATGGCTATGAAGTTGAAATGTCACAGTTTGTTGCTGCTATTATGACTTCAAAGATTATAGCACTAGAAACACCACAGATTCATTACTATGAATGAGGGAAACTCCAAAGCTCAGAGGAGCTCTTGAGTGTCACGAGGGACAAGCACATGCACTGTCCTGATGCGGTTTGAAGAGGCTAGCTAACACAATAGCAAACAAAATTTGAGCTTAAGAAGAATTTTTGACACACTGTAATAGGTCTGAAATACAATGTTTAATTTTGATCATAGTCCGCAATTTTACAGATATCAGTCTTCCCTCAAAGCCGGACAGAGGTGCTTTTAAATGCAGAAACTTCCTTAAAGAGACTCTGCCCTTCTCCAAGTCTCTGACATACTAATGCAGAGCTATGATGTCACAAGTCTCCCAATGTTAAGTTTGTTACATTTATTTTAATTGGCTGGTTTCTAAAGTAAGTAAGTGGTACAGTACTAGGGCAAAACCATGAATTTGAAATGTCACCAAATTGTTGTTACTTGCAAAGCTGAGCAATACGAGCCAACCCCCAAATCTCTATGACATTCTGATGCAGAAATATGATGTCACAAACTTCTGCCCAAATTAGAAAATTTTCTGCCCAATCTAGTTGATTTTTTTGCCCCCTTTTTTATACGCCCCCTTAAAACATTCTACATATGAGTGCTTATAAAAGTCTCACTACTCAAAAATCTACACTTCTTAATAAGCTGCACGATTTAACACCTCATTCATGACAACGGAAAAAGAAGAACAGTCTTGTGAAATAATAATGTTTCGCCTTAGGCAAGCGTCACTAATTACTGTTAAATCTTATTTACAGCACGTTTTAAAGGGTCATATATGAATCTCTCATTTACACTAACCTGTATATAAGATGTCCTTTTCAAGGACACACCAATCATTGCTGTCCAATAACAATAGTAAATGACAGCAGTGTCACTTTTCCTCGTACTGTAATTACTGAACACAAGAGAATGTCCTCAACTGAGGTTTCACATTTGTCTATTTAATCCTACAACCTTTCAGAGCAAAACCTTATTTGATCTCTGCTTTCTGAAAGGATCAGATCTTTACTCTCTCTATATTCCGAGGTAGCATTCGCAGGCTAATTTCCGTTTTTAAATATTCATGTATGCAAATGAGGCGGTGCAAGTGTATTTACACCTACACAGGTTGTGTGACAGACAGACAGTTTGTTTTACAATGAGCTACCCCCCTGAGGGAGAGACTAAGGCTAACGGGTGTGTTTCCTTCTGAAATAGCAACACTAAGGAAGCCTTCTTGGGCCACAGATGAGAAGTGAGTTAATTGAAGGTTTTTCAGGTGGGTGGCTAGGGGTTGCAGGCAAGTGATGAGGACAATACCTCCAGCAGGATTTATTCTGGATTATGATGAAGAGTCAGAAAACTGCACAGGCATGGCAAGAGGTTTCTGACTCTTTCTCTTCTGCTATCTTTCTCTCCTGTACCTCCTCCCCTCAACTCTTGCTTTTCTTTGCTTGGTCAGCAGAAGCATTTGGAAATGAAATGGGTTTCTTTTATGGCAACTGTACAGGAATCTCACTCTGTCCTGGAAACTTTTTGGAGAACACTTAGGGTTAATTAAGCTCCAATAATTTGCAAATGGACCATAGATCTAGATGCAGATATTTTTTAGATACACGCAGGCCATTTTTTGCTCTTGCATTAAGCTGCTGGTATATTAGGAAAGAAGTTGTCATGAACCAGGTTTTACAAATGTGATTGTGCAAAAAAAACTGTCCCCACTCCTTGCTGTCAATAAGAGACAATACATTACAGCATTAGAGTAAATGTGATTATAGTCACATTACAATGGTGCCTGTCAGTCTTGCATGAGTGCTTGACCAAACCAGAGCATCTCTTAAGAGAAACACATGCATTGTGTCACTTTAGGGGATTCCAGAAAAATCTTTGCAAACTTTGCAAAATTTTATCAAATATTTGCATATTTATTTTATACTGTTTGCATGATGCAAAACACATTTTTTCAGTTCAAGCAGGGTCCAAAAGTTCAAGCACAATATGTTAAATTTTAATATCATAAACATTATAATAAAAATAATTTGCTGCGCCACCACAACAATGTGAAAAAATTTTGCCATGAACTTGCCATGCCACTATCAATCACAAAAAGCACAAAAAAACACAGATGTCACAAAGAACCAAACCATCTAATCAAGGTTATACGGGAACAACATTATAAGCCTTCAGATTTTTATACATATCATAAATTAAATTATATTTAATAGTGTCTACGCAGACTGTAGATGTTTAAATGCAAGTGACTGCATAAACATGCAGTTAGCTGCAATGATCAACCTAAATAGCAACAGTTTTAATAGAAACACAAACGATAACTCCAGCTGAGTATAAACCTTTTAGTTCCAGCTTAATTAGCATTGTAATGCTAATGTTTGTGTTTAAATCTGAGGCTGTTGCCTGGCTAGTGTGTCCTCTCAAAGGCAGTAGCCTAACTGCATATTAACAAGCAGAGCCCAGTTCAATCGGGCCAGGCTGATCTGAGCTGTGCATGTGAGAGGAAAGACTGGAAAGCTGTTTAATAGCAATTAGATGTCTTCTTCTGTTCTCCTACTTTTCTACTCCATCATCCCATTTTTGCATCATCCAATGTACTCAGAGCCACCAGCATGCAGCTTATTTCCACGCTGTCTCTTTAAATGTTTTTTATGCATATGTTTTAAATGCATTAATTGGTTATTGGCCTGGTAATGCCGCTTTCCCCATTTCATACCATTTTTGGATGCATATTTCTATAACAACAAATATAGACCTCAAAATTACTGTACATATATGTGTGTTCTATATGAAAAGAATTGTGTCTCTGTGTTTCTGTAGCAATGTCATCACATCCTGCACACACTGATGGCTGTAAATGCTGTTCTCTGAAGCTTCTTTCTTTTAACATAATCAATGACATGAGCCTAATTCCAAAAATAGCGTTTCTCTGTCAGCTAAAAATAGTCCCAAATGAAACCTAAAGGGAAACCAGAGGCTGGAAGACAGACCTGCTTTGCAGTGCACACACAGATCTGCTAGAATAACTGTCACTGTGTTCAATAGATGCTAACAGTCCACAACAATTCTTTAATGTTGCAGCAATGTCTGTTTGAACACACACACTCACACACACTAACAAGCACAACTGACTAGTACTATAATTAAACATTAAATATTTTTTCTAAATGATCCAGTTGGGGGGAAAAAACTTAATTTCATTTTTCCAATTTTGTTTTCACTTTAACTTGAAATTTAAGGTTAGCACTAATCCCTTAAACACAATTATATGTATGTGTAGGGCCTGTGTTATCAAAGTGCTAAATTCTGCACATCAAAATCTTTAATAAAAAAGTAAAATATCATCTGAATTAATCTTGATTAAGATTTAAACTGGCCAGTTGCCTCAAACGGCATGGCCACAGACCGCCCACGGTCCATTCGCTGACCGTCTGTTGCATACAACCTGGGAAACACAAATTCTGTCAAACTCTAGTCTGATTGGCTGTCTTTAATTTCTGGACACACATTTTGTCTGGACACAAATTTTGTAACTAGTGTGCTTGAAACAAAATTGTGTTTAAACAATACCAGGTACAATGAGTGCTGTTTTTGTTTAATTGCACTAAGTAGCAAGTATATCCACAAGAACAAGTATGTGTAAGAAATATTTAATGCAGGCCTAAGTTTTGTGGTTGAATCTATTTCAGAAATAAATTCCACTTAAAAGCAAACAAACCATGGCTGGTTGTTTAGTATGTCAGAAAATGAGTCTCTTAATGTTTAAGTATGCTCCTGGTGGTTCCTGACCAGGATAAGATACAGTGTAGTGACCAAGGGTCTGCTACATGAGACTAACCAGACCAAGGGTCTGCTACATGAGACTAACCAGCCAGTAAGTGTGAATTTAACTTGAGCATCAGTGACATTTTAATATTTAGTTTGTGATCAAATTTCAGCCAATGATTTACTATTGGTAGTTTCACAATAATATTTATATTCTTTTTGGTTTCCATTAGGAATATTTGCTGAATCAAAATCTTTTGGACACACACCAGCTTTTGGTCATACAGTGTGAGGCTGTTTTCCACATTTGATATTACAAGTGAATTTAGGTGGTTTCCATGATTACATTGACTGTGTCGATCTGTTGCCACAATAGCTAGTTCCAGCTCTAATAAGTTAATAAATATGCTGAACTTTGTCTTTCTCTCTCCTTTTGTAACTTTCTCTCCTCTTTTGTCATTAG
Organism: Yasuhikotakia modesta; assembly: GCA_036877545.1. Lineage (NCBI taxonomy): Eukaryota > Metazoa > Chordata > Actinopteri > Cypriniformes > Botiidae > Yasuhikotakia > Yasuhikotakia modesta. The sequence continues at coordinate 131,202 of JBAJNP010000014.1, forward strand.
TCTCTCTCTCTCTATCTCTCTGTCATTGCTTTGCCCTCTTGTGAGCAAAGGGTGGAGCATGCCAAGTTACTCTGCCAGGCTGCCATGTGCTTGGCACAGAGGAGAGCGCCAGTGAATCAGCCTTTTCTCTTAGCCGTACCCTCAGTACTGCAGTGGGAACCTCACACACGCACACAAACACACACACACAGACACACAAACAGGAATTCAGGACAGCTCTGTTTTATTTCATGCTTTAAATAGTAAAACTATAATGCTACATATTGTTTAGTACCAAAAGTACAGGAACATTTCTGGTCAAATGGTGTTTGTAATGGAATTTATGTTGCACTGAAAATCAACTAAGTTGTTCTTGCTCAGGGTGTGTGCTTTGGGTTTAGGACCATTGTGGAATCATTTTTACTAAGTATCTGTCTCACATATTTTCTATCTAGACATTTGATGAAACAATGTTTATATTCATCACTCCATCAATTATGATAATAAAAATAATAATAATAATAAAATGATCTTTCAAAGATTGCAGAATAAATTAATTAGCTTACTGTTCTAGTAGCTCAGATATTATTTAATGTCTTTCATTTTCTGATTTATATAGATAAATTCATGATCCCTTCGAGCTGTGATGAGCAACCTGCTGTAATTCTGAAATCCATATTGATCTTATGTAACAGAGAGATTATCTGTACCCTCATGAATTATCGGCCGCTAATAAAGGAGCTCTTAGCAACACTTTGTGTTTAAAACGAGCATAAGTCCTTCATTTGTGGATAAATGAGCTGTATCAACATTTGTGGACCCTGCAAAATACTGAGCAAATGTTTGAATATTTGAGATGGACACTAAGAAAACTTAATTATTTGCCAGACTTAAGTGCTGACAGAATAAATTCTGTTTCCAAATAACTCAAATTAATATTTGTATCTACTAGTTATGTTGCATTTGCAAGGTGTGCAATGCATATAATACGGTCCACAGTCAAGAGGAGATTAAAAATATAATAATACAAAAATATTGTGTTAACCTGAGAACTGAAGGAGCTGAGATTTATGCTACACACACACACACACACACACGTTTGTTTGACAATGTTATTCATTCTATAAATTTCTACTGACTTTATATCAGGTTAATACTTTCTGTCCCTCATCACAAAGGTGTGCATGACATTAGATTAAAAAAGAAAATGACCAGTTTATGAGCCTTGTTATTTAGTGTCAACCAATAAAATGTCCTCACAAGTTGGTTGTCATGATATTTCACTATGTTAATAAGAACATTAAGCTCTCATGAGTGTAGCTAAATTTGTACACACACACATGCATGCATGTTCATTAAAAACTAATAACACAATGTCCTGCAGTCACTTGTGGTGACTGTAGTTGACTCACTGGGTAACTGAGTAATGGTTGCTGTTGGCGGTTGTCGTATGACTGATCCTGAGGGAGCACTTGGCTTGGCTCAGTCTGGGAACCTGCATGGGATTCTGGGAATTGTGGTGGTGATTGAAGAGGGGGGAAAGGCTCTGGAGAAGTGCTGACTCATTGTGAAGCCGATAACGGGAGCTGGGAGACGGGAGAGTGAATTGCAATTTCTTCCATGGCTGAGAGACGCACTTGTTGGTTCAGCAGGCGTCAATGGGATGGCTGCCATTGAGACTGCCATGTCCAGGCTGGACAGTTAGACCAAACCCACCTTAGCTTGTGAATGCTTCTAAATAATCATTTTCACCTCTTCTTTCAAAAACCATTTTTCCTTTCAGCTTAATGCAAATAGAAGTATGAAAATATGGTCTCCAGCAAATTGATGTGCCCTGTGGATGTATCAGTAATAGTCTGTGTGAACGAAATCTGGTTTGCATCTCTGTTATGACTCTGAAGCTCCAAAGCAAATGTTAATAGATGCAGCCTGTTATATAATTTCAATGAAACCACAATACCCGAGGCAACATACACTCTGTTAAAGAAATTACAGTAACAAAAAACAAGCCAAGGGCACTGAATTGATATTTTATAATATTTGAATATCTGGTCATCATGGTAGATGTATGCTTGTATTAATATATAATAAAGGATAATTAAAAAAAGTATGTTTTAACACAATTAAATAGCAAAAAGCAAAATATATATTTTGACATTCAATAATTTAGTCATTTCTCTGGTATTCTTTATAAAACACAGTACAGTACATGGAATTATATGAAACAGACTTTTCATAATACAATAGCTTTCCAGGTATGTTTATTCAAGCTTCCTGGAGATGTTTCTACAGTCTTAATTAATTCTGTTACTCATGTAATCCCAGATAGACATGAAGATGGTGAAATCAGATCTCTGTGTGAAGCACTGACTGTTGTCAGACCCCTTATGCATTTAAACATCTCACTGTGTTATAATAACTAATAAAGTGTAAAACTAATGTAAAATTGATTTCCATCTGTCACAGTACATCAAAATTTGAAGTGCCTTAAAACCATTTTTTGGGGTAAAAATACTTGTACAGTATTGTTTATCTTATATAGAAATATCATTCTAGCACAATAAAGTTTTGTATGTTCTGAAGCAGTATCAACAGATCTAGCATCTAAACACACAATAACTTCATGACATATCAACTTGTACTTTATACCTGTAGGATTCCAGCCATACAAAGATTGCAAATGACTTTTATTATTTCTGGACTTTAATTCATAAATATGGTTGCCATTAAAGAAATCTTTCTCCAATGTTTTTCCATTATTTACTGAAATGTAATGTATGGGATTTTGTTTGAGTATTGATCCCATGCAAAGGTTACAGTTACAGTAATTTCAGAGGATCCTGACAAAAGGAGGTCGCTGTCATTTCTGTCAGTGCCTCTCTCTTTTTCTGGATTTTATAAAAAAGCAAACAGAGACTCTTGTTTCTCAGATTTTCCTATTAAAAAAAAAGAACACTTCACATGTGTCTCCTCTACAGATTTAAAGAGATCTCAACATCTTAAACAGTGCTCTTCTGAGATCAAATTATAATGGCTACACCATCCATGTTCATTTTATTAACCTGTATTCATTTTATAATTCTGTACTGTATGTAAACAATCGTTCAGGAAAGAATGCAATGAAGTCTCTTTAGCAACAAAAAAACAACCTGTGAGTGATAACATTTCCTACAGTATAAAATATAACAAATAAATAAAATCAAAGATGAGAGGAATCAATGATTAGACATAGAAACAGTATGTCAATCCAATTCAAAGATTTTCCTCTTCATTTGTTTATCTAATTTCTCCACCGTTTATCCAGCCTTCTTGCTAAACTGCAGTGGTGTTTGGCTTTAAATAGCTGAGCTTTGACAATTGTCTGTGTGCTGCCTACACACACACACACACACACACATACACACACACACATCTCATCCTACTCAGGAGCAGGAGGGCTGAGCTGGGCCTGAGACATCTGGGTGGATCCTCAAACAGGCGTGTGGGCAGCCATGCATTTCAAGATCCAGAGAAACTGACAGGCTGCTCTTTACTCCTCAACACAAACACACACACACCCTTTCTGGAAATCAGTTAATGTCTATATCAGACAGTGAGGGGCATTTAACAAGCCCTCATTGTGTGATGAGCCTCCAGTTCGTGCTGCCTTCAGCATCTTGTTGGAAATAAGGAGAAAAAGTGTGTGTTATTTGAATAAGAGAAGATTAATTACCAGCAGTCTTATATCTTGACCCTAACTCAGTTCAAACTCAGTGCTATCTACTCAAACTAGCTGACAAGCAGGAGGTTACTATCTAAATCAATGCTTTTAATAAGTTAAAAAGAGAAAATAGATAAATAAATATCTACATGCAAGGTCTTTATGGGGAAATCTTTGTAAATTCATAACATATTTGAAATGAACAGATTCACAGCACATCAGCACATCACAGCACGCTGTACAGCACATCAATAAGCAAATGATACACCCTCCTAATACGTCATCCCTCATATGTAGTATTGGAAAGTCTGATTCATTTTAGATAATTATTTTATTTGGGCAGTTAATGTTAATGAACCGGGTCAAACAGGAAATGATTCACTAGTTTAAGTCCCCACGCAGCATCCAGTCTACAGGGCTTTGTGTCTATTATATAGTGACATATTTAAATGCTGCTAGTTAAGCGCTCATGTCCATCGCTGTGTTTTCAACTATGTTTCTAAGTTATATTCTATATATTTAAATTGTATTTTTTGTAGATGTATCTGTTTGAGTTTACTGCTACTCATTGAGATGCATTCACTTACACACTTCAGCTGTTTATAAGCAACTATATAATCTCATAAGTGTATATTTGAACTTCGACGTATATACTATTTGTACATTCTAGTGTAATAGTGTTGTAATAGTCCTGTAACTGTATTTTCAGGAGAAGGATTTCATATTCAGAGTAAGCCTGATAAGCTAAATGTTACAGTAGCTTTCCCAACACTGAGCCACAGAATTAAGTTTTGTGTAACACTCTGCTGTCTTTTATTATATGGAATAGTGACCCTGATGTCCAGCCCTCAAGAACAAGTGCTGGGGGTCTCCATCTCTTCAGAGGTGTGAGTATAAACATTAGCAGGATCTCTGGCTGCTCGGTGGGGGCTTGTGGCAGACAGATGGACTCTATTAGAAAAAGAGCTGGTCTATGGAGCTTGTGGCTTTCACACACATGCACATACACTCATACACTCAAGTATGCTCTATTTAGACTGTAACGTTTGCTGAAGGGGTTGTCACATGACGAAGTCAAATCAATAGAGCTCCTTCGTCGTCACAGAAGGAAACATTCTCGCTCCTTCTCCTCCATCTGTTCATCTCACTGCTCTTACATTTTCCCATCTTCATTCCCAAACATAGTGTAATGTTTGTAGTTAAAATATACCTTCATTAAAGGTGACCCTTGCCGTCATTTATACCAATGTGGTTTTATTGCATTCATGTATTTTTTGAACATATAATACCGGAATATTGGATAATGGAAAGCACAATTATTTCAAAGTGGAATTTTAGTTTTGACTTTAGAATTGAATTTATACAGGGTTCAAGATGTTTGAAACCAACCCTGCTACAAGAAACACATATTTCTGTAATTGGACATTTTTGATTCCAACAGCGCCCTGGTCTTCCCTTATATGGTCCATGTACTGTCTCCATCTCTCTCTCTATCCATCTCTCTGCTGTTAATTCTTTTCCATCTTGCTGTCTAACCTCACCACCATCTCATGATACTTTGAAATCAATAGGGCCATCACAAAGAAACGCATATATGGCCAATTTCCTGCCACCATCCCCCACATCCTTTTATTCTCCTCCATCCTCCATCAGACTCCAGTAGTGCTGGCTAATCATATCCCCTCTGTGGCACGATGGAACAGACCAGAGGCAGACATCCTATAGTGTGTGCCCTCTGCCAACTGCTTTCTTCCTTTATATCAGAACACTTCAAGATAAAGACTGAGAAACAGGGCTTGGAAAGACAATTCGAAGACATTAATGAATACAACAGACACCGTGTTTATGTGCGATAGATGTACGGTTTTATGAAGATGCATATAATGCCTGTGCTGTACAATCATTACGTACAAAAACAGGAAAAATGTTTGTGTGGTTTGAACAAGGTTAGTGACTGTAAAGCAAACAGATATGCAAACGCACACACACTGTTAGTATTAGTAACACAAGCGGCGATGCGTGTAAATGCATTTGCTTTGTTGGGGGTAGGGAGAACCATCTTCACTATCTGTTTTTGCACGCACACATACACACACACACACACACACACACACACACACTTTTTTCTTCACAATGTAGGCAAACCTGCCCTACACAGACATTTACTTACACCACTATCTCCCAATGTATAATCACTTTAAACACGTTTAAACACCTGATGGCACAGGCATGACTTAAAACATTTACATATACACACACAATGCTCATAGGATCATGCATGCAAAAAATAACACACACACTGTTGAAAAATTGCTGATCGGTAGCTGACTCTTACATCACGATTGCACGTTGTAAAACAACATTTCACAATTAAACAATGCACTTGCCCTCCCACACCCACCTGTCAATCAAATCCCCTGTCAATGTGTGCCTTGATGGACTTTGGCTGTTTTACCGCAGGGATTTGTGTCCATCAAAAATGACACAATACGCCCATTACAATCACATCAAATTATCTTTAGAATGCTGCCCAGGGTGCTTACAAATGTCATAACACCCATGGTTTTGTTTAATCCCAGGGATCAGTTTCGAGTGCTTTAATCCTGATTGCATACATGTTGAAATTCAAGACTGTATTCCTATTTGGGTTTGACCTATTGAGTTCAGCTTCTATTGGCTGTGGATATGGAGATATGGCGTGAGGAACTCTAGCTTTTGTGCTGATCCACCGGCATATTTCTGCCATTGATTTTAGTGACTGCTGAAGACAGTGATGGGTGATGGAGCCGCAGATGTAGTTATTCATGCATCAGAACTGAGCATGTGTAGTATTCTATTCATTTTCAGCACATTAGTAAGTGTGATGGCACTTTCACAAGCAATAGGAAGATACATTTAGGAAGGTATTTATTCTTATTTTAGCACAAACAATGAGGAAAACCCCACCCAGCCACCAACCCGTTCCTTGCTCTCACTCAATAGCGTTAACATGCCATTTCTTGTAAAATCTGACACACAGTTTTTGTATCATTCAGGCCACAGTTGATAAGTAAATGAAACGCTATAATGAAGTGTGTAGAAAGAATGGTTCACCAATGGCGTCGACCCCTGTGCGTGTTCTCTCAATTTTGTCCCATTAGCATTTATTTATTCTCGATCTGCTCTAGTGATGCAAATAACTGACAAAATAGTGGATAATATATTGCATGGGAGACACTCGCTTTCAAGTGAATGTACTATCAAGTGCACAANCACACACACACACACAGCATCACACATATTGCTCTATCAGCTCACACACAGTGCAGACAGAACGCTGGCAGCATGTTCAGTGGTAGCATGCTCATTGTAACATGTCTCAGTGACTAATCCTTATGTCTTAGCAAATACCGATGGCTGAATCAACTCCAGTGTGAAGGCATTCCCCTCTGTTTCTTCTCTTTTTTGCTTGAATTTTAATGAAGACGAGGCAGGAGCTCCAATCAGACGGTGGGAGAGACCACTGGCAGTCAGATGGAGGGTGTTATCAATGGTATAGATGGAGAGTGGTCATAGCTTCCTCTCTTCCCGTTCCCCCTCTCGTCAGAGTTCTCCCGTGGGTGGTACGACCTGGCAGATTACAAAACACCCCTCCCATGTGTCTCTCCACTCTCTGTGCCAGGGTGAGCCTACCGATCTTCTTCTGCTGGAGCGTGTGAGTAGAGTTAGAAGGAGAGAAGCGAGGTGGGGAAAAAGATAGACAGTTAGCAAGACAGAGAGAGAGAGAGTAAGGAAGTATGAACGAGTGTGTGTGTGTGAGATCAGAGCTGGGAAGCTCACAAGAACAACAGGACACAGTCATCACGAGAAAAGATCATGAGAACATCTGAGGGGTAAGTACAGGCGACAAGCATACACACACACACATGCTTCTACACACATGCATATTGTCATATGTCATATTGTACATGTTCTCATGCCCTAGGCCCTGCAGACCATAGAACCTTTATTTAAAGTGTGTGTTTTTGCACATGTGCTGAAGACGCTTCTAAAGTGCATATGTCATATAATCGTGCTGACCTGTCCACCATTGTGACTTGCTGTCACACACTGTCTTCAGTATCTTCTCTGTCAGGCTGTGCTGTGGATAATAATAAGGATTTGTCCCTTTAGCTTCCCTTAAACAATGAGACTTTTCGAAGATTGCCGCAGGAATTTCATGTGCATTTTGGACAAAAGAAGCACACATATAAATCTAATGCTATACGATACATTTTCAGAAAACGCCATAAGTACTGTCCAGAATCACTGCGCAAACCAAGAAGACAAAGAGTACCATTCACTGCAAAAGTGATCAATGCACAAACAGAATTGGTTCACGCGCAAACACGAACACATGGACACATGCGTGTTTAAATGCACACGTATACACCTCACTTAGGAATGAAGCAGGAGACATTATGATTATTTTAATCATCTTTTCAACCAGGAGAGGATGATAGAAGTTTGGGCGGCTTCTCTAAATCCGTAGAGCTTTAATACGCCCTGCCCTACAGAAGTACACTGATGTATTAGCAAGTAAGAAGGAAAAAGACATTTTTGACCACCCGCAGTTACATTTAGTCTCTGTGCTTTAATGGCTGTAGTTTTAATGTGAGAAGACCTGGAAGGCCAATGTCTGTTTGACGGGAGCAGTCAGAGGTCAGGTGTGCTCTCAATGTGGTGCCACCAAATGAACCTTGCCTGACTCATGCTGACCAGCATACAAATGAATGTTGCTTTGATTAAAACGCTGTCTAATGCTTTATATATATATGTGTGTGTGTGTGTACGCTATGTATGTGTGTCAGTGGGGGGGTTCATTAGCGAGCTGAAAATCCCTGCTACATCAGCCTGTGTCTCTCACCCACGTCCATCCACACAGGAGTCCACCTGACATTTCCTGCTCTGAGCTTTACTACAACACAAAAGGCCATTTACCCTGTAGAACCAAAATGACACATGATTAATAACTCGCTGCTCAATGCTACTAATGCTACTACTTGTCCTACTAAATGTGTTTCTTCATTTTCAGAACAATAGTGAGAATGAAACTATACTGCGCATGAATAAAGGACACATATAATATATATTATGTAATATATCATTTACAGCAATTCACAACCACATTGCATTTACTATGTTGACTAATAAAGGGTTCAAAATAAAGCAAGTAGGATGTACTAATGGCAAGACTGTTCAATTATACAGTCATGATTTAGTAGACTGAACTGAATGCCACGGATATAACTGAAGGGTTGCCATTATTCACATACATACATGCATGAGTGTGCGGCGCTCATTTGATGCGATCCTTTGAATAGAGTTGACATACGATAATGGCTGCTTGATGATGTAGAATAAGAAACTGCCTCATAAAGCAACAAGGTTACGCCCAGTATGTGATATATTCATATATGGCTTCACTTGATGCACTGAATAAATAAATGGCCTTATTGTGGCTGCACTGAAAACAGTGATATGACTGAATGCATGCAGAAAATGTTTTGTAATTTCATATGCAGCACAAAGCCTGGTTTCCTATTATCCTAATTGGAGATGATTCACTGGTGTCTGTCAAGGTTCATTTTAGGCCATGTTTAAAAGTCACTTATATTACTCCCTGAATAAGAGGTGAATCAGGTCTCCGCTCATACGCCCACTCACGTTTGCAGCATAGCATTTGCGTTCAGTTGCGCTCCATATGCTCACTGTGGCTTTGGGTGTGGTGCCGTACGCAACCAAATGCCGGTCTAACCGTGAGGATTTACCTAAGCTTACGTGTCTGCGTGCAATTGCGCAATGCTGTTGATTTTCTAGGATAAGAGGCAATTAACGTAATTTGTAAATGCGACGCTGCATAAGATGCATTTATGACAGTTCAGCGTAATGAACATGCATGACCGAGTCTTACGCATTAGGCTTTATTCCAATTACACTCAGAAACAACACCTGCAAAATGTGTTCATATGTACTGTTTTACTATCTGTGTTAATATCCATACATCTGTTTTAGGGGGCTGGAAGTTTTTGTGCTTTTTAAAGGCTAAAAGAAAAATGCAAAAAAAAATTCAACAAGAAATGAGCACAAACATTTTTTATAGTATGTGACTATAGTATTTATGCATATATTTAAACAATGTATTGAATTTACATGAAAGAGCTCCAGGCTTCAGGTTTAATAATGTTAGCATTATTTTATCTCTAGAATGCAAAGCCCTCCCTGTGGATGCGCTCACAAAATGGCCGTAGAGGCAGAGCTGCCCACAGGCTCTGTGATTGACAGAAAATTCCTGCTAGAATTGATGTGAACTATATGGCGAGCAGCTCGGAAAGCATGTGTAGGCAGTATCACCACCACGCCAGGAAGGTTCCTCGTCTTTGTTCTCGAAATCGCAACCGGTAACAAAGGCAGTTAGAAAGCAATTAATTTGATTTTCTAATAAATGCATTTCCGTCCTGTCTGCATTTGTGCATTGCAAATCTCATCAGATGCATTGTAAAGATGTTGTTTGCCTTGTGTTTTCTGAGGGGAGGTTCCGTGATTCGTGATCACAGATAAATGCACAGTTAAATGCTAACAAAGTTAACATACAAGTATTTATGTAAATACCATCATTTATATTCACAAACTTATAATTGAAACAAATTATTGCAACCATTTTTTATTCACAAACATTTTTTATTTATATCAAATGTTATTCACTAACATTTTATCTAACAAAACTTTACACTTTCTTAACATAACTAAACAGCAAATTATTACAAAACTAAATTAAAATGATTCAACTACCACATTAATGCAGTCATAAATCCCCAGACAAATACATTCATCCTACCAATTGTTTAAATCTTACCAATACTGTCAAGCAACATTAATTAAATGCTCATTTTAAATAATCTTTAATACAACAATTGTGTCTTTAAGAAGGCCGCTGTTAAGAGCATTTAAGCAACGCAGTATAGAAAACCACTTAATTGCATTCTCGACTGCACAATATTGATTTGAGACAAGCCATTATTAATAATGTCAATGTAGCAATTATGAATAAACCCTGTAGGTGCAAGAATGTATTGGCATGTATTATTCTTTTGGTTAATCCTTAGTTTTGCACAGCAGTGACTGTAACACTCGTTAATACAAAATTCTATTGAACGGCACAATAATTCAGATATCAGACAAAGGTTCTCATGTGAGCAAATGCACAATACCAGTGCTGATTAGTCTGTTAAAGAGATAACACGCTCCCATCCCCCTCCATACATCCCTATCTCTCTCCCTCTGTGTGTGTGTGTCTCTCTCTCCCTCTCACTCATTTTTCTCATTGATTGGTTTCCCATGCCGGAATTAGCCTCCCATTTCCGTTCCCTCCTACTCGTTTCTCTTTCTCTCTCACTCCATCACATTATCCATAGTGTCAGTGAAATTGTATTTGTCCACAGACAAAGCAACAGAACATGTGTGACTGTGTGTATGCTATGCTACTGTGTGTTTGAATAAAAACTGTGTTTACCCTCCTGTTGTTATGGCATGTATTTCTCTCATGATTTTGAAATGAATCAAGGAAACAATGATAATACCGTAAACTACACAGAAATCCCCCAGTCAGCGAAATGGGGGTTTTCCTTTCATGTGTCTGCTCTCATGAATTCTGACATTCTCACCCATGTTAAAGCAACACAGAAAATATTGTATGTAACAGCACCATTAAAAGTTATTAATAATACAGGGAGGGTGTGTGTGCGTGTTCCCCCTAAGGGCTTGTAAAGCAGATGTGTTCTATATCCACATCTCTTTGACAGGGGTTTGTACAGCTTTCCAAATTTGTTTCTCCTACATTCACACACATGCACCAGCGAGCGGACGCATGGACGTACTTGCGCTCAGGCGTGTGCATGCACGCATCATGTGACTGCACTGGTGTCTCTCTGGAGTTCTTTGTGCGGAGCCTCTCTCACAGTCATACACACACATGTTCCTGTATGCGTGTATGTTCTCTGTTGCTCCTGCATATCTGCACACACACACACACACACACACACACTGCGTGGGCTTTGTGTGGGTGGAGAAAGTGGAGAACAATGATGGTGCTCTTGTCTGTCTGGTCGCTTGCGTGAGAATGTGTGTATAGCTGTGCATGTGTTTACGAGTCACCGGTATTGTAATGCTGTCACACAAAGGTAAGCACTTTCTTCTAACAGTTCTGTTTCTTGTTTATACTCATTGTATAGTTTATTGTAAGATAGTTTATTGTGTGGTTTATTGTAAGATCCTTTGAATTAGTTAAATAATGCAATTTTCTGAGATGCTACACATGGTTTGTTTTTATATTTCTTACACCATTCTCATGAGATTTTAACTGCATGCTAAATCACTTATAGAAGCTTAAACCAAATTCAGTTTGAATTCACATTAGCTCTGTAAATCTCAAGTGACTGCCTTTGTCTTTATACCACCCACTTTGCACACAACACAACGTGTTTTTTAAGTACAAGACAGAATGGTACACTTATCTTCGTGAATTTGTTGCAAATTAAGATGAAACGGAAATATTTTCATTTTAAATTCCTACATCCCCTCCATTTATGTTTCCATGACTATAAGTACCGGCGTCTTGTGTTCTTTCATGCCCTGTAAGGTGGCAAAAACAAACTGTGTCGCTGGTTGTAAACTCAAAAGACACTCAAAGACACACATTCCATCACACTCGTTTACAGAGGGACGTTGTCTGGCCCTTCCTTTCTCCTCCACTTCACCCTCCCCTCATTGTCGTCTTCTCTTGCCTACCGGAAACATGTCCACGTCAAAAGGTGAGGTTTCACCACTGGAGTTATTGGCAGGAATTTTAAGTCATTATGATGACAAGGATAATATTAGCACTGTTTAAATAAGGTTGGGTCCAAAGAGCGGTTTGACTGAGAATTAATTGAGCTATATTTATAGGTTTTAACCTTGGTTTTATCTGCTTGTGGCTCTACCAGCCATAAGAGCCATTATCAGAAGCTTTTCCACTTTTAGATGCTTGTGCCAGAACTGCTTTCAACTTTCTTATCATAAAAACAGAACACTAGCGTATGCTGAGATATAGAGTATAATACCAAACAAATGCTGACTTTTGCTCATATAGACCCATATGGGTTATGGATGTATGGTGTTAGTATGTCTATAGTCCCTTGTCGCTAGACCTTTAACTACAGATTTAACTACAGATAAAGGTCTGGTGCTTTAAACAGCTTAAAGTGACCAAAAACCAAAAACAAATTAGTTTTTGACTAATATTTAAAGTGATCAATCACTTTTTGACTGTTATGCGGCATATAGGGTCAGGGTACCTAGCAATATTTACAATAATATTGGAAACAAAAATAAATTTATTAAGAAAATGTGTATAGAAAACATGCAATCTTTAAATACAGTGGATTAAAATGTGCATTAAGTTATTTAATTTTAGACAGATTAGTGATTAGTAGACTGGGAAAGTCCAAATCAATTTTGTCTGCAGTATGAATCAAACAGTAACTGAAAAATTATGGGTGGTCCGAGGTTGAGACCAAGACCATCACTGTACTATCATGGTAAATGTTCATGGTAGCCTACTGATAATTGCTATATCCATTTAATTTAAATAGTACTGTAGTCTACTCTATTGTACATGTTAGAGTTAAACTGTAAAGTGCTCGTTTCAGCCAAACGATCATACTTAGGCTACGTGTTTTGACTATTTAGGTAAATACGCTTACCTGTAGTATCCGCACTTGTTTACACTCACACGCTTGTGTTCATGTTACAACAGTGCTCTTCGGTCCTCAGTCCTCTCTCTTGTTCTTCAGTGCTGGCAAAAGATAGGATCCGTTCCAGGTTAGTTTTTAACAGGATTGTGCTACTCAATCTAGCGCATTTATTCACAGTGTTCATAAGAATCGCGTTCACGCTTCTCTCCTTCAAACGATTCAGTGCGCGAATGAACTGTCTGAACCATTCACATTATGCTTCGCGAACCGATTTAAACAGACAGAACATTTAAAAAACATATGTTTGCATTATATGTGCATATATGTTATGTATATGTATATATGTTTTTGTGTGCTTGCGTTTTCGTCTTTTTTATTATCCAAAAGCTTTATCCAAAGCTTTTCTTAAAATCTGATATAGATGCATACACCACATAATTGTACCCCTCCATCACAGATAATAGATTTGACCAGTTAGGTGTGATAACTGCATCCAATATTGTTAAAATATATGAATAAACACGACAAACAATTCTTTCTTAATGCTTTGTATCTCATCGGTTGGGTGTTCAGTAGAGTGGAAGAATTTGGCGTGAACTGTATACACATCCCCATGTGAACTCAGTCTTTCCCTCCCCTCTGTTCATCTCTCTCCTCCTCCATCCACTCCCTGTGCAAGCTTTTCAACAGCTTACCATGCTACACGAGGGTCAGCAGCTTACATCACACAATAAACGAAGGTCTACTCTGTTTTATCAGGCTCTACCTTAGCAGATGAAAGTTTAAATTTGTGAAATTTATCATACAGTATTTTGTTTCTAGAAAATCCCCAAATGTATTTTGTCTTGAAAAGATGTTTTACAAAATAATGATGAACAAATTTAAACAGTTTTTTGAACACAACTCCCAACCTGCCCAATATGTCAATGTTAATGCATAGAAAATTGTATTGCCAGTGTATAAGAGGATTAGTTACATAGCATTAGAGTGCTGTCGGTAAAAGTGTGTCGGCACTGGGATTATGACATGAGGATAATTGGCATTTTTCACAGAATGCCAGGAGACATATCAACAATATCAACACCGTGACCACTTAGACCAAAAACGACAAACAAAACATATACGTTTAAAGCAGTCTCATTTGTAAGCGTGTTTTCATAAGTTACCACTGATGTGCTATTAAACTGTTTGTATGTGTGAAGCAAGGATCAAAAAAGATTTTACAATCGGGCACCGTGGAACATCAACTGTCTGTGTGCTAATCCCAAGAAGAGCTCTTATTATGTGTGCTTTAATAGAAGGTAAATAACTCAATAATCCCTGATCTGAGGTCAGCACTGACTTCTCTGCTCCTTACTGATTCTTTTTCTGTACTGTATTAACATCAATCGTGCATTTGTATTTGACCAGTACACCAGTAAACTTCACAGTTCAGCCATACAAGCATTAACATGTTAAATGTTACACACATTCATGACATACAAATGGCTTATAGCAGTAGTCTATGGATTTTTTCTAAAGGATGACATTGCTTGTGTCCGTGGCCATCTTAAATGGATTTCACACCCATACCTCCTCAGTGGGGGATTTCTGCTGCTGGTCCCAAACTTAGACACAAACTGTCAGCATTTTCACATTCACTGCTTGTGGATAACAGCTGCTGTCTTTACATGATTTCTAACTGCAGAGACTGAAGAAAATACAGATTTTGGACTTCAATAATTACTTTCACACCATCACATTACTTTAATTTGTTCAATAATGTCCTAAAATGTCCAACATTCATATCATATGTCCAACAAATGTCCTTTCAGAAAGAGCCTTCAGAAAGAGAAAAGACCTTTTAGAAAGAGTCAAAAACTCAATTCTTAAAATAAACCCCTTTCTAATCCGTAAAGAATTATAAGATAATATCAATATTTATTTTCTGTTCACAGTGCAAAAAATAAAATGCCTTGTGAATTGAATCAATCCATATATCCATTATATCCAGTTACTCAGTAAACGTGAAAACCTGTCATTTTTATTTTTTTCCCCCTTATTTTCTTTAATTTCTGCCACATCACAAATGGTGTATTGTTTTATTGATTTTTCTCATATTTATTTTCAAGTATCTTAAGCACAGATGTGTGCTTTATTATGTCTAATCACTTATTTTTCATATAACTGGTGGAAAGACACTGAGGGACATTCAAAATTGATAAAATTGTAAAATAAAAATGTCACTTTTTACATAATAAATAAAATGATTTATAGTTATTTAATTATTTCTTAGTAAATATTGTTTTATTCAGTTGTTTAATAATTTTTAATAATAACAGTAATGCAATAATATCATAACCTTTTATGAAATTGAAAGTCTGGCTTTGGTACAGGAGTAAAACAAAAAAAAATATGTACATACAAAACATTTCCTAGAACTTTAATATAACCATAAAAAACACCTAATAATGAATGACGATACCTATATAATTTTAAATCCAATTTGCCACCCTAGTGTACATATGTCCACCTGCTTTAGATGCCAACTGAGGCCACCATTTTGATTCTCTTTGATCATTTCACACACGCACACACACACACACACACACACATATTCACATGCATGAACACACAGGATTTATAAATTTGTGTTTTGGTAATTCCCTCTCTCAGAATTCACTTGAGCCCTGCCAGAGTGGAACTTAACAGTAGATTTGAAATGAAAAATAATCCCTTGAGTGTCAAGGACTGCGGTAGGAGATGGAGATGAGGAAGAGTCTGATCTGAGAAAGAATAAAGCAGGTTTAAAATGGTAATCGCGTCCTTCTGTCGCTGTTGTCTTTTCACATTTTACACTTTTCTTGCCATCGGGTCTCTCTATTTGTTCCGGTCCCTGTTCTCAGCCGTTCTCTCCTCTTCTCTTTTTTTCTCAGCAGAATTCACAGCGCAGCATTGAACTGCTCACAGGGCAAACAAGAATAATCATCCCTTAAACACTATTACGCTCACAGTCACACTGTATGTGGAGCACAGTGTTGATCTAGATAATGATACGTGTTGCCCCAGTAACTGCAGAGGCGGCCTAGTCTGCATGGCAAACTATATTTTTACATGATTTATAACAGGCAGCAATCATTTGGTCCATGCCCCTAGGCTTCACAATAATTCTGTAAAATTAAAGTCTCCTTTTTGGTTGCTCCAATTACCCATCCTAATTTTAAAAGGTTGTGGACAGATATATTCTTTATCACAGTCCAGCTGTAGGCATTTCTCTTCTTTGTGAGAGCTGGAGAGAAAGATCTGCTAAGATCTCAATTAAAATAATCAGTGTAATTGTATTAATTGTGATTATCCCTGCAAAAATGTAAATCATGCTCACTCGCTCACTTACTACTCATTTACTCACTCACTCACTCACTCATTTATTTGATTATTTTCATCATCATTAGCCAAAATCATCAGGCATGTCCTTGTCCTTGCAATTATTATGTTAACAGTCATTTTTATAATCAACACAATTGTACCCATAAAAAATCATAATACTCTAGACAAACAGTATCTGCTGAAGAAATACAATTTCCTGCAGTTAAAGTACTGAAGTTTCCCAGATTAAATCAGCATGCAGGAAACTGGCAATTATCTGAAAGAGAGAAGGTTAATGTACTGTACACTTAACCGCCTATCAGCCTGTAGTCCACACCAGAAATCATCTTTTAAAGTCAGTAATGGGTTTCTATGGAGTAATCGTGCACTCAAAGAGGAAAGACAGCTGTGCTAGAACGTCTAGCTGCTGAGAGTGTGGTGTGTTCTGCTCTGTTGAGCTCTACTGTGTGTGTGTTTCATGCTGTGTGTGTTATCAGTGTGTGTCCATCCTTCACCTCTATAGCCGTCAACACATTCAATCCATTTCCAAAATTAAAAACAACACAACAAGGTTGGGTTATAATCTATGTAGAATTGTATCTGCAAGGTCATCAGACTATTTTATCCATTTATCTAAATAGATAAAATTTCTATTTGTTTGTTTATTGTTTGTTTTTTTGTTGTCAGCTTTACACTATGAAATGATCTCAACTGTAAACTGACTTTATAATTTAAAGTTTTTAGAATTTCAAATCAACATCATTAATTTAAAAAGTACAATGAACTTATCACTGCAGATTTACTGTAAAATTAAACAAGTCATTTTAAATTTGGGGGTAATAAATGAGGGTAATACTTTTGCAGTGTGGTTAATGTACATGTAAGTGTTGCCTTAACAGGGGAACACTGAGGAAACACAGAACAATATAAAAAAATTCAACTATGAAAAGATGAATCACGGCAGTGTGCGATATCACATGCTCATAAATCATAAGTGCTTTGCCTGATAAGTGCATCTTTTGTTATAAAGTTATAGCCTGACTTAGTCATTCATTTGATCTCAGCAGTGCTAGGGAAGGGAGAATTATTCATGGTCCAGTTTGTCAGCTTTTGTCCTTGAATCAGTTAGTCAATTAATAAACAATCAGACTGGAACAGCAGCAAGCGGGCAGCTGCAGAAATCCTCGGCTCAATCAATGAGTGTAATCATATGACTTCAGTCTGATATCGAGCCAGGTGATTAATGACACTGTTAACTTTGAAAAACGACTCTGGCTGCTGGTGACCCACCGCTCATGGACAAAGCCAGAGGTAGCTTACGCTGTCTTCCTATGATGTTGTCCTTTTCAATTTCTCTGTTTCTGTGTTCATTTTATCTCCTTCCACTCCCTCTTTTGAACGTCTCTCTTCTTTGTTAATTCTCTCACAACAAATACTGATTCAAATGTACTGACTGAACTATTTTATAAACATATTTTTATGTTTAGGGGTGAACTACTTAGGTTTAATGCTTAGGTTTATTGCTTATTTTTGCACTGTAGTTCAGACAGGTAGAGCATTATTAATGCAAAAGTCTTGACAAAACAAAAACTGTTTGATAAAAAAAAAAAAACCTATAAGATCATTTTTAGCGTACACTATATAAATACAATATCACACCAGAAGAAGTTTTCAGTTGTAGTTTTTTTCTAGGTGTGTGTCCCTGTGCAAGTGTGTGTGAGATTGGAAATGCTCTCTCAGTGATTTTCCTGCAGTGCTCAGGATTCCTGTACTTCCAAATAATTTCATGCAAATGAAATCTTTTATTTAGGATCAGTCAACTGAATCTCCCTTCGGAAATTGTCCTTTAAATATTTTTAATTGCAGTTTCATAAACCCTTAAAGAAATGTAAAGCAGATTAAGAAAGATTGTTTTTAAGCTTGTCTTCCCATGCATTTATAATTGACTCTTTATTGTTTGATAATTCTGTATGTTTGAGCTGACAAAGGAAACTGGATTCATACAAACTACCGTATATACTGTATAACTATTGTGTACAATGAAGAAAAGTTTAAATTATAATGTTCTCTTTTTTCAGTAGTCAGAAAGTTTCTTCCTGAATGATGATGGACAAGATCACACAGAGCGTCAGAAGTGTAAGTATAATACAAACATGATGCCTCACATTTACATTTAATTTACAGTTATTATATATTTGTATCCATATAATGATAAAATATATTAAACATTAACCCATGTGTGTAAATTTCATAAAGAACTGATGTAAATGATAAGATCTGCTTTTGCTGATCATTATAAAGCGCAGCTGGATCAGTATTAACAGACACTAACACCCAAACTGAGCTTGTTCTTGTGTGAGATCAACGTGTGTCAGCGTGAAACTTACCAGAGCTACACTGGGGAAAAATAACTACATCCTCTTTGATGTATGTAAAGACCTACACACTCTAATATAAGCACAGGATCAAACAAATTAAACTTTTACCCTGATGTCATTCCTGAAAGCTTCACAAACATGCTTTAAAATTAAATGTATTTGTGTTTAAGCAAGTGAATGATTTTACATTTGCTTAAATATTTCACAAAAAAGTATTTTAGATTTTTTGACATTTATACCATGCTTTAGGCACAAGATTTTTTTATTTTATTTTAATCTGTAGGAGTAAAACTATATATTCTAGTCTAAGTAAAAAAAGGACATTTGTATGGGGGCTGATATATTTTGAAATCAAATGTGTGCAAAAAATAGCACATGAAAAATTATTTGAATATGAATATTCATCTTCATTCAGTTTCATATTCAATAAATACTCCATTTCTGCATAATCCTCCCTTCCGTTCCCACTAGTGTCCGTTTTGTAGCACAGTTGTATTTCCTTTCTCTTTGTTAAGAGTGACAGGTAGAAGAGTAGCCACGTGCCCATTGTGTCACTGTGTGTGAGAGTGAGTGTGTGTTTTTGAATGCTGTGAAAGCAGCAGGCTGGCATGCCAGTAGCTCTTTTCAGCAAACGTAACCCCAACAGCATGCCGTCTCCCTTTCATTTCTTTCATTCCCTCTCTCTACTTGTGCTGTTCACCATTAATCAGATTATCAATCTAATAAATTCACAGTCCTTTCCTGCTATATCGTCCTTCCTGTGATTAATATGTTCTGTCTCTTTATCATCAACTGAATCTAAACTGATAGCTGCTTCATTTGTTATGTGTATTGCAATGCATTACACGTTATTTATTTCAAATCATTTCATGTTGTCAGGTAAATAAATATTTTGACAGCAAATAGTTCCATCAATGACACAAAAATATTACTCCTCAGTAACAAGTAAGAAGGTTGACAGTTTTTGAGTTTTCAGATGTTAAACCCAGCAGATACAATTTGTATTGGTAACATTTATGTGATAAACAAATTGAGATGATTTTGTGTTACTGTAACCCATGCAACATTTGTTAGAGTCAAATAAATTATTAGTTTTCAAAGACAATTCTTATGTGTAAATGTTGTAAGAAATAAATATGTCATATAAGTCTAACAAATATATAAAGTAACTGTTAGAGATTGTTAGTTTAATTATTCAGTATAAAATTAATCAGAGACATCAGAACACTGTGTAAAAGTGTGATATTAATGAGCGGCATTTCATTCTTTAACAGTTTATCATGCTTTTACAAGACAGCTGTTCTATTCTAATTTTAAAGCAGCTATTAAAAGTAATAAAGTAACCTTTCATTCATAAATTAATATATTAATATATTACTTGCATATTGCAGTTTCTCTCCATCTACAATAGGCTGTTTAAAACAATCCACTTCAGTGTTCTCAATAAAAACTTTTGCTTAAAAAACATTAATCAAATTTTGGATTTTATTTTTTTCTCCATCTAAAACACTCAATGCAAGTCATTAAATATGCCTACACACTCACACCAGAACAAATGCTCCTGTGCAGCAAAAATGTAACGGTCCTAAATTTAAACATTATTTTTGAATCATTTAGCAACTTATTAGCCGTCATCGGCTGTAAAGATAATCATTACATAATGAAGTTAATGTTATGTGCCTTGTACGTTATGTTAGAGTAGCGCTCATCTTCAGCCATTGTCTCTCCCATCATAATGTGTCTGCAGTCTCCTGTCAATCAAAATGTAATTCTACAGCATGACTGATTTTATCATGTACTGAGCGGCTTAATGAAATGGGCTGTATGGATTTTTAATAGCAGTGATAGTTGAGAAAGCTGATGGGGGAATGGCTGCAGAGTGACTTGCATTTTGTGGATCCTACAGGGAGGCCCATAATCATACAAAGATTAACAGAAGTTGACCTTTAACAGAATTTCTTAAGCATCTGCTGAATGTCCGTCTGCCAATACATGCGTTACATGAACAATTGTCCCATTATCTGTTTACTTTAAATGTAAGAACCAAAATACACAGTATGTGTGCATTAATTTAAAAGCATTAAATACCATTAATACTATACAGAGTTCACATTATAACAATTCTGTGATCATCTTTGTGTGTTTGCTTGCATGTATTTGTGGTGTGTTTTTTCCATTCACTTTTTCTATTCCTTTTATCTTTCATTTTCACACCAAAATGCAGTTCACGTTTAATAAATACAAAACCCTGGATTTCTAAGGGCTGTGGCTTTGCTATTATTGTATGACTTTCTCATGCTGCATGAAGCACAATGTAAAGGGAACCACTCTTTTTTTCTCTCTTTCTGTCTTTCTTCCCCTCTGTCAAATTATTGTTTTCTCTCTCATCTCTCTCTCTCTCTCTCTCTCTAACTGCAGTGCCACACCTGCCCAACACACAAGTAGTGTCTGAATCAGAGGTCTGGATTCAAACATGTCCAGATAAGCCCCAGTCTGTTAGGAAATTATTTAAGAATTTATCTCCTATCATATGAGCATGTCTCGAGGAATATTATCAGGCAGTTGATGGCAAAGTGACAAAACACTATTTTCAATACTGAAAGCCAAAATTGAGCAAATGTGAAATTTAGCAAGGCTAACCATTTTAGGTCACACAGCAGCATATACGGCGTGATGAAGACAGCCATTTTGTCTCTACAGACTGTCTCTTACTTTGAAATGGAGAAACAACCATACAGCGTACATCCAAATTAACAATGATTTTCATTTAGCCTCCTGCTTTCCTTTTTTTAACATATTTTATTTGTAGATTTTTACTAGATTTTATAATAGCTTTTGAATTTTATATTCTCCAATACTAACATTAAGGTAAAGTAAAGAGGGCAATTCATGTCTCGTTGTTTCACACAAAATGCGCTGACAGTCTGCAGATCTCACAGCGATAGGAGAAGACAGTTTGTGTGTGTATTGTGTGTGCAGTTTGTCTATACGCAGAGGAGCCATTTAATGTATGCGGCAAGAGTCAGCCCAGTAGCTTGTCACAAGACTTTTCTGGTCTAACAAGCACACTGCGTTGTTTCCTACAACTGTTCCTAGATAGATGTGCTGTGAGCTTTATAAGAGAAGTGTGTGAGTCTGTTTATCTATCTGGATTATTTGCATAGCTGATTTTTCTCTTTTCTAGTTTGGTTTTACGTGTTTTTCCTTTCAGTTAATCTTGTTGATGGGAGCTGACAGCTTTGATTTCTAATTAGAATCTGAAACATTTATGTATGTTGGTGAGTCATCAGCAATTTATCCTGGCTTAATTGTTTAAAGGAATTTGCATCTCACGTTCACAGTAAAGTGTAATGCTAGTGTGTCTTACAACTAGCATTAGCTTCAACATCAGAATCAAATGAAATTAACAACGAAAATAACATTAACAAGTGATTGCATTAACCCATTGAAATATATATTGAGTTTTGCAAGCAACAGCTTCTGGCACCTAACGTCAGTCAAAAGTGTCTTTACCCCTCCAAAAAATTGAGATGAAAAGATCTTTTCTGCCATTGGTGCAGTTTGCCTTCAGCAGCTGCAGAGTTTGATAAGAATTTAAACTCCTTTTCCATTTATCTGACGGCTTTAAAAAGACCATCACAATTACACACATGCATATTTAGGGGAAATATCCTGAATTTTGGTATATACTATTGGAATGATCTTTTTTTAAATACAAAACTACTATAAGCTTATAATAAGATAATCACTGTATACTGCTTTTTTATATATATAAAAATACATTATTTGCTTTGTGAATCAGTTTATCCTTTACTTAACAGTTATCAAGCCACTGCTTAAAATTTGTATTTGTCAAACTCCTGCACTAGAAAATGCATATATGTAAACATATATGTGATCTAATCATCAAATATATTGCAAACTTATTTTTATCACAGTTGAATTTGTGCCAGTTATATTTGTGTGTTTGTATGATTGATTCTTCTGTTAGGCCACCTGCTGGGATCTGAAGATATGTTTAAACTGCTAATTCTCAAATACAGAGTCTCAGAATTTGGGCTGGGTGGGCTAGCGTTCTGCTGACTAAGCCTGTAGCTGTCAATAGGGCTCAGGAGGAATGGGCCCGTCTTTCAGAACTTTGATACTAGCTCTACCGCATTTGAGGAGAGAGACTGTGACTGTGGCAAAGCACTCTCCCCACACACACAGTATATCAGCCTCCACAGAGCTTAACTCAGGGTAATTTCCTTGAGAGCTTTAATTACAACCAGAAGCCATTAATGTTTGAGCCAGCATTTAGCAAGCAGACCAAGCACGACAAACTGTCCCTGTTTCACCGTCAACGGGTGTTTGACTAGAATGGTGTTTACCTTACAGGAAATTGTCCTAACTAGGACAGTTCAGATAATAGTTGCCAGTGTTTATTAGCTTAACAACTGTATCTGTTATTGATAGATAGATGTTATCTTTTAAGGGTCAGTGTATTAAATAATCCACTGCACATTTTTACAGTATATGACATGGTATGTAACTGTAACCATCAGACAGCAAGATGGTGATGAGACATTGACTGGGTTTTGTTGGTGGGCTGCGTGTGGGATGTGTGAGATAAATGAGTTGCTTCTGATGTACTAGACAGACTGTCAAAGGAACAGCTGGTGCTTCAACAGTAAGTGGCCACAGCGCCGTCCATCATAGACGACTGTGAAAAAACTCCTTTCAATATCAACACAAACTGCATTACAACTGCAAATGTATGTGTTTCTGTGAGGATAATGATGGGTTTTAATTTATATTTTTAAAGAGATAGTTCACCCAAACATGAAGAAGCAAAAAGTCATACAGGTTTGCAATGACATAAGGGCGAGTAAATGGAAGAATTTTTGTTTTGGGGTGAACTATCCTTTTAAGCCAAATGACTCTGGACTTTTAAAATAAATTTTCATTATGGGTTTTCAGTATTCACACCTTCGCAATGTCTGTGATGTCAAAATATTAGAAGTTGCCCCCACTGATTTAGTTTAGTTACATATATACAATTGGGAAAAGCTGTCATCCACAGTGACCTAAAGTTCATTTAAGGTACATTTCATTAGTTTGCAGCAAAGCTCTGATCCTGGCCTTGATAGCACCATGCTGAACCAACCGAGCTACAGAAACACTTTTGTGCATATCACTTTCAAATAATAAAATCAGTTTCTAATACAGTCAGGCTGTTAAGATAAAAGCTGCACACCTGAGGGCATCAAAAGGGTTTATCCAAGGTGGACACTGAATCATTCAGGTCAATATGAAAATTAAACTTCATGCGCTTCAATAAGGCCATTAAAATCCTCAAAGACTGCTGGCAGTGAACAGAAAGAGGACATGATTATATCTGCCTGTTTCAAAGATAGGTCATTATATCTTAGTGTCACTTTATTAACACACACTCCTGCTTTCACATTTCCCTGACAAGCATGTTTCAACATGCTTGTGTGTATTTCTCTTGCACATGACTTGTTTTATGGTTCAGCAGTGACATTCTGTGTTTGAAAGGCACATTTTCTGTGCTAGACAACCAGAAACCTTCTTTAGCCTTTCACGGCCTTTATTTGAAACCTTACAGAAGTTCTTGGCTCAACAGCCCTTATGTGGTCTTTGTTACAATTAGATTGACCATAAAGGGCATCCAATTGATGAAACAGGATTAATGAAGAATGTATTGCCTAGATATTATATGCGCTGTAGCACGCCCATCCAAGCAAGAATTAACATAGATTAACCTGTGGTGGATTGAGATAGGATAGTAGAACAGCCAAATAATAGAATTACAGGTAATAGCAATTTTCCTGGTAAATATTTCACTGAATTACTTCAACTCACTTAGGTCTTTGAACTGATTTCAAAAACATGAGCTGTTTTTTAAGCAGGGTAGAATTATCAGGAAGTTGACATTCCCTGGTGTGGTGATCGCAATAATTGTGCCTTTTGTTCTGTGGGACATTCAGGGTGATTTGCATTGTAATGTCAATAATTTAGTGTTGTGTGGCAGTGCATTACCAGCTTCTTTAACTTACTGAAATATATTTAAACCTACAATGTTAAAACAGTATTATAATTATAAATTGCACAAAATCTTGCAGCTTAATTAAATATTATACAAACAAATTAAGAAATATAAATCAGCTTTTATCAGCAATATCTGTGTAGCAATATCAGATATCCTAGCAATATCCTATTCACTTCTGTTCTAAAAATGTATTAATAAATTATTAAGGAATATTAGAACATCTTAAACTTTTTTTCTGTATCCTTAATAAAAATAGTTTTAGTTATAGAAACAAAGCTCATCAACATTACAGAAACTCTTGTCTACAACTGCTAACTTTTTAAATTTCATGCAGGCATATTTACAAGAATACTGGTTTCTGCATCAATTAAGAATCCATATGATAATGCATAAAGATGAACTACTTTGATCCAGATCTGATGTGTATTCATATGTGATGTATTTTTCTGATTGACAGGTGCATCTGCATGGACACAGAGTGGCAGTGAATGATGCGCTCAGCTCTCTATGGTGGGGCGGGGCAGCTGGTGTTGTGAATCAGGCCGCCGTGGTGAAAGGGTACGGCTTCTTCACAACACCAGGGTCTCACCTCACCACACACAATGACACACACACACCTCTGAGTAACATAATACAGCTTCACCAATCACATATGTGTTTTAAAGTCATCCTGTGCCTGACTGAGAAGTGTGGCCTGATTTGTGTGTATTACATGTATTACATATTTCCATAAACAAAGAGATGATGCCAAAATGCTTATATTTGCAGGTAAGTACTGTGAATTTAGTAATGACATCAGCATGACATTGTGTAAATGTATTTTTTTAATATTGTATAAGTCAATATAAATCCATTCTAATTTCTTGTCAAATGTATTTTGAAGCACCTTTAATGTAATACAAAAATAAAGGTTAATAAAAAAGACTGTGTAATTACTTCCTACAATGAATTTCTATAATGTATATTTATTTTATATATTATATAAAAAATATTTTTATATAAAATATTTTTATGTAAAATTATATAAAATATATGATTATTGTTGGTTATTAATTATAGTTAATAATATAACTAATATTGTTTTCCTTAAATTTGGANAATATTTTTATGTAAAATTATATAAAATATATAATTATTGTTGGTTATTAATTATAGTTAATAATATAACTAATATTGTTTTCCTTAAATTTGGAAATATTATTTAGTTAATAAACTGATTTGTTAACAGTTATATAGATTTTTGACATTTACCTTTATTCACCATATCTAAGCACCCATACTATGGAATATCTAAGTACAGCAGGTACAGACATTTTGGTAAATTTTAAGTTTAGATCTTGCACCCTCTGGTGGACACAGGCAATATCACAACCTTCCCAAAAGGTGATTGTGGCGGATTGTTAATACAGCTGCCTGTTCTGGTTTCTGTGCTTTGTGTCGACCTTTTCTAGAAATAATAACTTTGATACTGTACATACTGTATTCTCTTAAAACTATACCTTCTATAGGTCTATACCTATACCTTCTGCGCATACCTGAAGGTTTCTGTGTAACCTTTACAGAAACCTTTGTGCATTATCAAAAAGCATAATTTGTTATGTTTCATAATCGATTTCATTTTTGAGGAACGCTGGCTGGTAAGATGTTTCAAGAGGTTGTCTCATTCAGCTACTTGCAGTGAAATTAATACAAAAACTTACTGCATCATAAGTAATATACACATTTATGTTTCTTTGACACTTAGATAATATCTGTGCATTTCTCTAACTAGAAGAACTAAATATGTGCCTTTTTTACATTTATTACTTCGTACCATCTGAACTATGTATCAAATGATGTTATATATGCTGTCGGTTATTAAATATAGGCGATATAGACTAATACATGATGCACAATAGGCATTACATGTAATACACAGTATGCGGTTTAATTGCATCCCCTTAGCATCATATGTGTCAGGCAAGCATTATTATTCAATAATATCATTACATCCATCGTGTTTTACGTAAATTCAAAAGACCGTAAATTCATTCCAGTTTTATAAATGTATTTGTTTGTTTATTTTCGTATTTGTAATTTATTTTGTTATATATTTTCAACAAGTTGGTATATCACATTTAATAGGTAATTTTATATTTATAATCTGAATGTGACTTTGCAATTTCACTAAAATCCAAAAGACACCTATACATGGAGCTAGGCAAAACAAATCGATCATCACTCAGGCAACACACTGACCATAGGCGAGTGATTAGTGCTGTCTGGATCGTCTGGCCTGAATGGGGTGCATGAGTTAAGCTTGAGTTTTAACCACCGCGAACATGTAACGTTGCACAATTGCAGGTAAATAATTTGATGGCGTTGTTGATATATTGATCTCATGCAGGCATTGTGTGTGTAATAAGATACAGACTGCGTCCGCTATGTTTCTTTAAAGAACGCACAGAGTTTGTTTGTCCTTGTTTACAACGCTGATCAGTGTTTATGTGTTGACTTTAGAGTCTATTGGATGCTTCCAGATATACATATTTTATAGGCTACATGCTAGCTATGGATATTTTGTTTTGAGCAAAGATGTTTCCTGTTTCCTATTTGTAAATAGTCAAAATAACAGGACAGTAATTACAATACGTAAAGTATGTAGGTCACGTTCGCACCCATGATCCATGCCTGCCTTATTTTGTTCTGAATCATGTGTAATCCAACATATTATTGTTATACATTTAGTTTATCTGTGAAGGTAGCGCCACGCTGTACTTAATATGCTGTTTTAAAGTGCAGTATTATATAGTCAACATTGATTACTCTTCTGCTCTTGTGTTATGTTATGTATTGTATATATGTAAGAACCCGTGTGTGTGTGTGTGTGTGTGTGTGTGTGTGTGTGTGTGTGTGTGTGTGTGTGTGTGTGTGAGAAACATGCTCATGTGTATGATCATATGGCCTCGGTACAGCATGAGGGACAAAGCGTGCATATTAGGTCTTAAAACCATTGACTGAGGTTTAAACATTCTCTAAAATGTAAACATTAGTTCTTGAGCAATGTTGAATGTTTAATTATATGTTTGAATCGAACTTTAGCCTATGGTGTAATTATTCTTCTCTACTGTCTTGATTTCTCTTGCTAGCAGCAGCAGCAGCCGCCACCGTGATGTATGTGACCACCTTCCTGCAGTCCATGAGGTTGGCCTTTACTCTCAAACTATTTTGTTTAATGACAGTAATCTGTCCTTTGACATGTAATATTGTGTGATGTTAAAACTAATATATTAAATGTGTTTTTACTCTCACAGGCCTGGTGGTAGATTTTCTCTACAGATCGTTCAGAGGAGAAATCTCTCAGGAGCAGATGCCATTAACGCCCTGCGGCCATTTTACTTTGCAGTGCACCCTGATTTCTTCGGCCAGCATCCGAGAGAGAGGGTAATAAATAATTAGAATTTTAATTATATACATAAGCATTTATATAATTGTATATGCATAACCAGAAATGTACTGAGGGCATATAGTTGTATATGCTCAAATATAATAATATTTGAGTTTGTTTATTATATATTATAAAATGACCACCTTCTTTAGCCCACAGCACTGTGCAGAGGGTTTTCTGCAGCCTGTTTTAAAATCAGGTTTTGATATCTATGTTACAGGAAGTGAATGAAAACTCGCTTAAAAGACTAAATGGTTATCTGGAAAATCTTCAGAAGCCTGGGGTGAGATCCCCCAAACCCACAAACCTTACTTTTTATTTGAGGGACACAAAGGAAAGAACAGACTCTAATTACACTTTATTAGCCTCAGGTAAGATCACTTTCATTTGATGAAATGTGTCTCATTGGCTACAACAGGACACACCTCTTTTAACTTTAAAGAAAGTACAAAAAACATACAAATTACAACTTATGTGACTTATTGTGTCACATTATTACTTATTGTGCTTGTATCTGATGCCAAAATGTCATAATTTACTGCCCTGTTCCAATCCTGTATAGACTGTATGAGGTTCTGTGTTTAATACAGTCAAAGCAAATTTATTTTCTTTGCCGATTTGTCCATATGATTCAAAATACTAATTCATCTAAAGTCACACAGCTTTGTGTGATAAACAGACCAAAGTGTGTATTTTGTCTGTCAATTTTGTTTATCAGCGTATGGGTTAATTTGATAACCTTGTATTTCCCAGGATTCCGCACAGTGAGTTTCACCCTGCAGTCTAAGGATGTTCTGAGCACAGTGCTGGATGTTCTGAAGTCCTGTAGCCTTTCAGCTGAGCATATGCAGGATCTGCTCAAAGCTGAAACTAGGAAGAGCACAACACAACAGCCTGAAACATCGTTCTATCGACCAATCAAATGGGACAAAACTTACTACACTTTCACAGGGTTCAGAGACCCAGAGCAGGAGTTAGAACAAGCCAGGAGAGTGGAGCCCACACTCAGGTACTGAAACCATTTTTACACTGAGTAAAGCTTACCTGGGCAAAACTTTGACAAACATAAAATGATGATATTTTGATAAGCCTGAAATTCTTACCTTTAACTGGCACTGTGCTGATCTGACTCCCACTCAATCCTTTGTCATTTTATTAAGAGGATAATAGATTGGGGATAGGTTTGGTAAATGCTGCAAGCTGTATTTGAACATTTGTCACCCACATGGGCACCAGCCTAATGTCTTTATCTACAAAAACGTGGTATGTGTTGAACTCTATATTTAGATTAATTGCTGGGACTCCATTGGACCAAAAAAAGGCCCACAAGTGTCACACAAGAACCCTGCAACACAGCTTGTTTGCGTTTCCACAATTAGTCTTTTTCCTCCCCAAAGAGCACTGTCTCCTTATGCCATGCTGTGTATTAACCATAATTAATGACTCTATGGTGTTTTTGTGTAATTTAGTACAAGGAGTACTATGTACATAAAGCCACAGACGCACCTGTTGAACTGAACAAAAAAGCCTTCAGAGGCCTCCATAGCATGAGATTTAAGCTCTGAAAAACACTGTGGAATAACTGAGGCAGTGGAAATTCTCTGAAAACATTGCCACACATTAACCCAAATCTTGATTATTCTTTGCTCTTCTTTCGTGTGAAGACATGATGATAAAGCCTAAACTAACATTTACACTTTAGGCATAACACTTTATCTCCTAATGCATTTAAGAGAATTTAAAGAAAAAAATCCAGAAAGAAGTATCTTTCGATTTGGACAATATAATGCACAATACATACAAAGGGATAGTTCACCCAACAAATTACATTTATTTAGCCAAACTTATGTGACTGTTTTTTGTGAAACACAAAAAACGATTTTTATTTTTGTGTCCTTTCAATAAAAGTCAATAGGTGACACTGTTGTTCCTAAGAAGCATAAACATCATACAGGTTTAAATAGCATGAAGGTGAGAAAAAGATGGAAGAAGCTTCAACTATCTCCTTTAAATGTACCCACATTAAAGACTAGATATGATATACTATAAACATTATGTTATGTGAAAAATCTTACAATATTCTGTAGATCATGTGTCATTCAGTAAGGTGGCTGATCTGAAACACTGTGTAACCTTTGTTTGTTTGTTTCTTTACCTTCAGTTTATGGTTGAAGAACAACGAGCCAGAGGCCACAAAGAAACAAAATGCCAGCGTGCCACATCGCGAGGAGCTGAAAAGACTTAAAAGAGAACTGATTCAGAGGCTTGGCCTGCTGGACATCAGGTCAGCCATAACTCAGTCTTACTGCCCTTATAGTCTTTACAGTATAATAGAGGATTGTCATAGTTATTTAGGCAATATGAGTTACAGTGGTTGAAGTTTACTTCTTGCATGGAGTGATCCATTGGTCACCATTAAGCCTTTGCGCATAGTGTTAAGTCTATTGCATTGTTTGGTATTGTTTAATGATCACCAATCAATATTCTATTAAATATTCTAATAAATATTCTATTTTGTATTAAAGAAATAGTTTACCTCTGTTCTCTCATAATTTACTCACACTCATGCCATCCCGTAATGTATAATGTAAAATCTTTTCTCAAAATGTCTTCTGTGATCATGTGCTTCTCTGTCCTGTAGATGGCAGCGGAAATGGGGAGTTTCACACAAATGCTGTCAGCTTCAGAGTCTGACTCGTCTGTCCACACAAAGCCCTGAGGCTGTGTACATCCTAAAAGGTAACAGTGGAGATCCTTAAGATGGGAGCAGATGGCCCAGCTGTGCAACGTTTCCATATTAACAAATTTTCATTATCCTTCCAATCACAGGACATATAATTGTTTTCACTGACCAGTCAGGAATGAACGCCTCAGGTCATGTAATGTTGGGAACAATGGACGTCCACCACCAATGGACAAAAGTAAAGCTTATGTATATATACCACTGTTTACCTCTATACCTGAGTGTGAAGGCTGTAATATGCATGTGACTGTATTAAATATAATGTGTGTGTGTGTTGTCCATGTGCATAGCTATTTGAAAGATTACCCAGTTACCGCAGACTGTTACAACAGTCAGACTGGCTGAAGGAGCGCATCAGTCACCTGTTGGGAGGCATTCAGGTGATTCACATTGAGCGGTTGGGCCCAGCTGTGCCTCTGGAGGAGCACTACAGTGCACTCAACACCTTCCACAAGATACTACTGCCCAAGCGCCTTTCCCTGCACCCCCGCAGCCTGCAGGGACTCACCATGACCCTAGAGAGGTAAAGAGTCATACATGTCCCTCACAGTCATTTGTCTGTATAATGATTTTAAAATGAACTGGATCCCAAGAGTAAATGCATGTGTGGCAGAGTTTCAGGTGGAAACCACAGGCTTAAAGGAACAGTGCATCCAAAATAAAAAAAATTCTGTTTGTGTGAATAACAGGCTGAAATTTACATTAAAACAACATAAAATGGACATTGACCTTTTTGAGTTTATAATAAATGTCCATGGTCATATATATATGCTTTAAAGGGAATTTTAAAAAATGAAAAAAAAATCGTTTCTGTTAATCCATGTCAGCAAGGACAAAGAAATGCATATCGGTATTAGATTATCCACAATCAGATCCCATCTTACATAATTTCTCCTTAAATGTTTCACTCTAACTAAATCACATTACAGAAATGGAATGCATTGCAAATGCAAATGGGTTGCACTGGGAAATGATCCGTTAAAGAATAGTATTCTACTGAGAGGAAAAGAAAAAAGATAACCATGTAAATGAAAAAGCAGAAGGAACATATTGATCTAGGAACAGATTGATGATGAATGGTGTAGTGTTATAGACTTTAAAGGTGTTATTCCAGTGGAATCCTGTGATCTATTCATTGCGTCTCATTTTACTAATTCTGACAGATGCAGCCTGAGAACTCTTTGTGTTGCCTAATGTCCAGTCAGTCATTGTGTTTTTATTCTGTTCTGTTGCCATAGTGACCGCTCCACCCCCTGCCTGCATGAGATGGGGCACTTCATCATCCCCACCATGTGTGACATCCTACAGCTGCAGAACTTCCTCCAGAGTCATGCACAGGAAGCCCGGAGACGCATCCGACACAAAGACCTGTGAGTGCCTTGTGTGTGTGTGTGTGTGTGGTGTGTGCGTGTGTGTATATATATCAATATGTAAATAATACATGCTTATATATGTCCCTGTCATCAGTGCTTGTTATGCATTAAAACATATACTTTTTTAAAAAACATTTAATAGTACAATAACTGATTTCTGAGAAAACTGAGAAAGCCCAAACAAACTAATTCGTGAATAAGTTTGTTTTTATTTATGTAACACTTAATTGGGCACTAATTTAAAAATGTGTGTTATTTTAATGATATTCTAATCCATCACTGTACTACTATAATCACAGTATTACACTTGTATTTCACAGTATTACAGAAATTACATTAACATGGGAAAATATTCCCAATACAGGTTGGAAGCAGAGGAAGAGGACATCATTTCATGCTGTCTGCAGGATCTGTCTTTGCACAGTCTGTCTAAAGAGCCCAGCGTGTCAAGCAGTCAGATGATCCCCTGCTGTAAGCGTCTGATGGAGGAAAAGTCTCCTCAGATGCAGGGCCTTCATATCTGCATCTCACACTTTTATTCTGTCATGCAAGATGGGGATCTGTGTATTCCCTGGGACTGGAAAGGTTGAATCAGACCAGATCAGAGTTAGTGTGTCTGATAGGATTTTATAATGTTAACCTGTGTCTCACAGGCTTAATGTTTAGGCGCTATTATAAATGCACTTTGGTTCTAAAACACTAGCACATAATTTAGTGTTGTCAAGACAACTGTTCTCAGTGATATCGTTGTTATATTTTGGCACAGAAAGTATGTTGATTGTATTCACTGCCAAACTTATATCATACAAATGTGTGTTTTTCAATAGAAACACTATCTACAGCAGGTCATTTCTGTTCAAAGGACAAGTACATTGCTGGCAAGCATATTTTCAATCATAAAAATTTCACTATGTATCGTTTCAAAATCAGATTCAGTCAGAATCAGATTATTTATTTGAGCATCATGGCTATGTAGAAATGACTATTAAGAATACTAATGGGGCTTTTTGCCTTTAAGCAGTCACTGGCTCATTCTAATGTATTTTGTTGGCATACATTAAAAAGTAACAAACTTTTTAATGTAAAACCTTTTTGGTGATAGTTTTCAAAGTGATGCAGGAATGTTACTTTACATAAATGACTGATTTAGTCCTCTGAATCATTTCTAAATTTAATCGTTTCTGCCTCACAGTTAGAGATGGTAAACATTTGAGTACTGTAAACATTTGAGTAATGAAAAAATCTGAATTGTCTGATGTTGCGTGTTTAAGTATTCAGAAATGGAAAGTGTTCTCTTCTGATCTATCTTGTCTCAGTGTATCAGTGTTGTTTTGCTGCTACTGTAATGCAAGGGTTTCTATTGTGACGTCTCTATGTGTAACGATTATCAAACTGTGTGACAACAACAAGTTAAAACAAGTGCTATCAGTCATTTTCAATTTTTTGTTCATTAACATTTTTATTTTTAACTTTGTTTTGAAAGACCACTGTTTCCACTGTACCAAATATGAGTAAATGTAATATTCAACTGAATAATATATAAATGAGTAAAATACACTGTTTTGTGTTGTGGCTTTATTTCATTCTCACATGTCTGTTTTTTAATAGCATGAGAGCCATTGTTTATGTGACCTTTAGGTTTTTAGAAACTTATAGGTAACTACAAACTATTAACTGAATCTGTTTCATGCTGTTGCTTATAAAATACACCTTAATTCTTTCAAACAAGTAGCTTCCTATAAATCAAAGTGAGTGTAAAATAAATGTACTAGGTAAAAATAATAAGTTATGAGAAAATGTATGCAAGTCCTACAGTAATACCAAAATCACACAATAGTACTGTACATGGTTTTGTAAGCGTAAAAAACAACTTAAAATGTTAAAGGTTGTATTATACATCAATTAAATGCAAGATGTTTTGTCTCAATTGTAAATTTGCAGGCAGTTTAGTGATCATTAGCAGTAAGCTGAACGTGAATCATAACATTCAGACATTACCTATGAGTCTGTTCATGATCTAACCGCTTGTGCTGTCTGCTTTTAGACAGATTTACTCACAGAGTTTTAAAACAGACGCTATCATCAAGCAGGTCACAGACATGACAGCATTTTCTTTTTGCCTGCAGGCAAAGAGTCTGTTTTTGAGCAATTTAAGTCATTTTGTATTTTACTTTTGCCTAAAGTTTTATATGCTTAATCAATAATTATCATTGTGGCTGTGAATGAGCAACCTAATAAAAAAAATAAATGTGTAGCTTTATCAATTATATAATGTTTTCAGAGCCACACAATTGCACTTGTCCTTATGTCACATTCATGTATCTGTAATTTAAATAATGAGGTTATTGTTCTTACCAGAATGTCCTCTTTGCTCCATTTGTTTAACCAAAATCCCAGCATTACAAATAATATCCAATTCACTAGATTTAATTCAGACTGAGCAGTGGATACAGTAGTTCATTAGTAATTATCATGTGTTGTCATACAGTGTTTAAGCATCCCATCTCACTCCACATACTCTGCTTACATACTTTGTGTCATATAAGATTATGTTTGACATCTATATATACAAACACATACTGAGCAATTGTGAGGATAATGATAGGGTCAGCCACAGGAACTCCACAACAGACATTCTTCATTAACTTCATTAGTGCACTTTAAGAAACCCCCTCATTAGAATCAGGGGGCTTCCAAAGAGCAAGAGAACACTCAAATATCTCATCTAAAGATTCAGACTCATTCTTGTATGAAAGACTAGTCTTTCATGCAATAAACTAGTCTAATGCAATAAATTTAGTTGAGCTGGTTTTGAACTTTCACAATTACTATGGTTCATTGTTCAAGTAAGTACATTTTATGTCAATTCGATTCTCCAAAAATGTACTAAAATATTTGTTCGTAGTCTATGGTTGATAAAGTTGATATTGTAGTAGTGAGTACTGAGTAGTGTGTATTTCATAGCAATTATAATAAAGATATCTTGGAGATGTTGGAAGGCTAAAGAAGCAGATCATCAATTAGTTAGCGCAACAGTGATAAAATGGAGTACAACAGGGCAACCCTCTTTGTTAAGTAAATGGATATACATGTAATCCCATGATTTAGCTAAATCTGCAGGAAACCCCACTGATAAGTTCCTTTCAGTTGTTGAGGTGAATTAAAAATGAACACTTGAAAACCCTTACACAGTAACTGCCTTCATTTAAATTTTCAGAACTGAAAATTCCCTCTTGGACCAAAGACAGTACCAACTAATCAAGACAGATGCTGATGAAGAATGACAGTTAAAAGGACAAGGTATTTCCTAGACATGAGAAAAAAACTGCATGTGCAGCTCCTCACACAAACACATACTCATAACCCTTGTCTACATTGCCTGTGGTCATTTCCACCATGTGATATGACCCTTGCTTTGCTTAGTTTTGCTGAGCCTCTGGCCTCACCCAACCCCCGTTCTGGCCTGTTCCTCATGCAGATCAATGGAATGTCCTTCAGATGGCTGGAGCTCTGCAGCAGAGTGTAGGCAGCCTTCACTGCCCCTAATCCCAGCCACAAAAATGGGGTCAAAGGGGCCCTCCCAAAGCTCTGTCTTTCAGCCTGGCATCCCACTGCTTTATTGGGCAGCCTGCATCTGGAGCCTAAGCTCCACCGAGAAGCTTCCTCCCTTGTCACAGGAGCCACCCCTGTACCCTGTTCAAAGTGCCCATAAATGCACACAAAAGCCAGGCCTACATGTGGTAGCTATCTATTACAGGAGGGGCCCTGAGGAGGGGAAGCATCAATTACAAAGGGTTGAAATTGATTTCATAGTTTCAGGTGTGGGGGAAATGAATTTTTACTGGTAAGAGATGATGGCTGTGTGAATATTAAATAATGAAAGGAGCAAGACATAGACAGGGTCTTCGTGTCCTAAGACACAGTTTCTAAACACACTTTTCTAAACTTGTTTCACTGAATGCCACAGTCCCATCAATAAGTCACCAGTGTCCTTTTTTCACACCAAACAGGAAATGTGTTAATTTATAATCTAATAAACACCATTTAGCATTATCATTAATGTTTTTAATGTTTCTTATGTTTTTAATGTATCTTTGTAATGATCTTATAAACAGTGTGGGTGGAAAAACTGCCTTATTGACTACACACATATTTCACTTTGAGAGTCCACGCAAATGTATAAAATTTCACAGACAGCATTATATTTCCCTTTTAAAAAGAACCTAACCCCCCCCCCCAAAAAAGAACAAAGAGATTAAACAGGATTTGTTATTGTGATCTTTGGGCAGGCATTGCATTTCCGAGTCATAACTTTTTATGGCAGAGTCTACAGTACAGCAAAATATAAACCCCTTAGTATGAAGCCCTTGTTGTTCTGTATATATTTGACTCTTCGTTTTATTATTATTGTTGTGTTTATTATTATCATTGTGTTTATTTTTATTGTAGTGTTTGTTTACTTATTTACTTATATGTTTACTTGCAACCAGGGAACACAACTACGTTAACACTTTCACATAGCAATTTGCAAATTTCTTTGGATAATAAACGTTTGCAAAATTCAAGTAACTAAACAGGCTACGGTAAATCTTTGTAAATGACCAAACTCAAAACATTTAAATTGCATCAAACAATAAACAACGCGGTGCTGTCAACAAGTTACGGTACACCTTGAACTAAGAGACTTTATTTTCCGAGTACATTCCCAGTATAATATTCCAAACATTGGCCCCTCGCTATAAATTCTTCTTGCTATGTTATTGGTCGCTTCCCTGCCCAACCCCCTCGGTACGTAAACCACGCCCCTTCGGAGCGATCTCAGACGGAAGTGTGCGCAAGCCTTCTTCAGCCTCTTTATTCAGCGATCACGCGCTACAATCGTAGTCCCCGCAAGTGTCGTTCCGTATTAAAATGACTGCGGATTGAAGCGGCGCGCGGATACCGTTTGTTTTGCTACGTACGAGACGATCGTACGTGTCTTTCCCAAAGGAAGGGCAGGCAAAACCCAGGGGAAACGCAACCGTGCTTTATTGCATTGAGTGGAAACGAAAGGTCGAATGGTTACTTTTCACTCCTCGACAAACTGTTAC
The DNA here is from genome assembly GCA_036877545.1 of Yasuhikotakia modesta. Classification (NCBI taxonomy): domain Eukaryota; kingdom Metazoa; phylum Chordata; class Actinopteri; order Cypriniformes; family Botiidae; genus Yasuhikotakia; species Yasuhikotakia modesta. The sequence continues at coordinate 169,038 of JBAJNP010000014.1, forward strand.
AATAACAGGATCGAGGGAAGTTAAAATGGACTGTTTTGCATGAGATGCATCTTCCGAACTAGTTGTCGAAGCTGCATGGGACGTACTTTGAATTATTTAATTGCGTCCTGGGCGAGCGCACAAGGTGCGCGTTCGGAATGAACGCGCGCAGATGGTAGGCTGATCGCGTTCATGGAAAACGAACGTTTTTGCTTTTGGGAAGAAACTATAAATTGACAGTGTATCGAGCGCGTTTGGCCCCTCGTCATGCGGCGGTGGGGGAGGATCAGAGCAGGGACCTTGCAGCGGATTTCATGTTTCGCAACAATGTTAATGCCTCGCACCTAGGGATTATAAAGCCTCAAAATGATACTTTGTTTCCAAATGGTTAAAGTGCACAATAAGTTGGAGCATAAAGTTTATTGTTCAGACATTGTAGAAAATATTGCTAATTTTACATTATAATATTGAGCTCACTTAAGTCATTTGCAAATGATTTTAAGTAAATATCGATTATTAAAATTGAGATTCTCCAGTTAATTGCAAATGTGTATTAGTACAGTCTAATGCAGCTCACAGCACAGCCTGTTCTATGAGTTGCTATAAGACTCGCCACCTTTGCTAAATTGATCAGGGAAATATTCCGCAAGCCGCCGTGTGTCTTAACGCATCTTTATGTCTGAAGTTATTCTGTGGTCCTCTGCGCAAATGGCGTCTTTTCCAGACTCCGACCTGCAAACGTGTCCGCTGTGCAAGGAGCTGTGCGGCTGCTCTGCTCCGATCTCCTCCAATTCATCTACCTCCTCCTCTTCCTCCCAGACCTCCAGCTCATCATCTACCTCATCCACCAGGAGACTGCACGTTCTGCCCTGTCTGCACGCCTTCTGCAGGCAATGTCTGGAGGGCCACCGAAACCCCGGTGACCCTCTAAAACTCAGATGCCCTACATGTGACCAAAAAGTATCTCTATCCGAATCGGGCGTGGACTCCCTTCCGTCCTCCAACTTTCTCTTCAGCAATCTGCTGGATGTGGTCGTTTCTACTGAAGAACAGGGCAAGAACGGTCGCTCTTCTACGGTGGTCCATCATGGTGGTCTTTTGAGACCTCAGCACCTCTCTGATCCTCAGTGCAGTTCTTGTGATGAGGGGAACCCCGCTACCTCCCACTGCCTGGACTGCCAGGAGTACCTGTGTGATAACTGCGTTCGGGCCCACCAGAGGGTCCGGCTTACTAAAGACCACTTCATCGAGGGACTCATGGAGAGCTTACACCTGGCCAACCGCGCCAACAACTCCAACACCCCTTTAAACATGTCTCAGTCCTTCCATAACAGCTTCGCCATGCTGAACGTTTTCCAGGAGAGAATGGACTTCTGCCAGCAGCATGACAACGCGGTGAGTTTGATACAGCAGGATACCTTCCAAAATATGCGTTGGTTGTTTAATATAATTCAGTTCAAATACATTTTAATGTAATCAAATTTGATCTTACAAATTAAATAAAATGTATGGTATAGGATATTGCTTATCACATTATTTAACAAGGGAACACATCGCATTTTTCTTTCATAATGCGCAGCCTTAAATATACAGGTATGAAAAATGAGATGTTACCTTGCTAAATAATGTAAATATTTATGCTATATATTTATGTATTTATTACATTTATTGTGTATTTATTGTTAAAGCTCAAGACTGGATATTGAGTGTTCATTTGGCTTTTCCATTACATGGAAGAAAGAATCCCAGACTGTATATTTAATTGCAAGCTGCTTTCTAGAAATCATCACTGTTTTTTTGTCTGTTATGGATTTAAGTGTTATATGCAGAACATCTGCATATAACACAGCAGCTGGGCAGTAGCTGTTATCTGTTTGAGCAGTGTTATCACACTTGTGTGCATCAATAGTGCAAGCACATCATTTATATATTTTAATAAATGTATATTCTTTATATAAGGCCAGAAATGGCTTGTTTTGTCAACACAGTATATGTGAACGGATTTGTCAAATTGAGAAACATGATATGGTTTAGATGTAGAGACATTTTAAATAATGTAAAAATCAGTACCTACATCTTATTACATTTTTTCTAATATTTTAGACATAACTTCTTTTGCATTTTATTTAAACTGTTTAACTGTCAGACTTACTACAATTTAATATACATGAATAGTTTCATTGTGTGGGTTTAATCTGTTTTGTTTTTCATTTTATGTGGCTGTGAAAAGGTTTGATTCATAGGACAGTGGGGTATTTCTTCATGCATAACATGTTGTCATTTTGGTGGTAAAAAGCAAATTATGGACGTTGTTATGTAGTGGGCCACAATAACTGAAATGCACTACACAGGGCATCAGCCTCCATGAAAACAGCAGGACTCCTGTTTTACTGAGTCTTCATGTTTCTCCCTTCTTCTGTTCTGTCATAACCAGCAGTAACGTAGGCAGTGTTCTTATATTAAGCAATTCACTGTTATTTGATACACACGAAGAAAGAGTAGGCCGTGTATTAAAACACAGTATCCCCCAGCTATCATTCAGTTCCTATGTTGAGATGCACAGGCTGTAAATTTATTTGATGTTGTCTGATTGTATATTCATAGGGGCTGTGTTGTGTTGAAGAGTTTGTGTGTGTTTTCATAAATATGAATGGAGAATTGAGTTGATGCTCAGTGGGGGTTTGATGGAAAGCTGCTGCTTAGAGGCTCAGTGTCTATACAATGCTATGACATCACTTCCCAGAAACCACCTAGGGGACCAATGGGATTCTCAATCACTGTCTACATCTCTCTCTCACATACACACACATATATACACTCACTGTGTGTCCTCATTGGGTTTTTAGTTGACGTAAACAGATCTGGCCATTAGATGCTTTTTACATTCCTGCTTGTGTGTGAGTGCAGCTGTGTGCGTTAGAGGGATAGCAACTCTCCAGTAATGTGTAAGAGCCTGGGGTTGGTGAGTAACATCCAGTACTATACCTCTCCCAAAATTATTCATAGTTTGCAGTTAGCAACCCTTTCAGCTCCTCAATGTCCTGAAACCAGAGCCTAAATCTTATGTTCTCCTCTTTAATTAATGGAAGGGGTAATAGTGTGCATCTCTTTGTTTGAAAGTAATTGCCTTTGCATTTTTCATGCATTGTCCACAGTTTACACTATTGACTTTTTGTTGCTTGAGGAGGTTAGTGCATGAGGAGTACACAACAGTTTAAAGAGATAGAAATGAGAATTTCAGTAATACGATTTGTCATCATTCGCTTAAACATGAATTATTTTTTTCTATCTTAACACACAATGAGGATATTATGCTTAATATAAGTGACTAGCAGCCTCACTTACTATTCACTTTTACTGTATGAATTAAAGATGCAGTCACTGCATATAGTGGCTGAGATTGTTAGTGCCAGCCTGTTTACCTGTTAACATAAATGGTTAACATTCAGCTAATATTAAACAATGATTGTTGGTTACACATGTGGACCTGCACGCTTTCCTTGCTTATATTCACTCAGCTTCAAGTTAATCATCATTAACAGAAGATTTTATAGGTAGGTGACTGCATGATTGCCTGTTTCTGATGATGCATAAGAAAGCATCGAATCTAAAGGCTTGTTGTGCTCTGCTGCCTTAGGGTCTGGGTTAGGGGTCATCCCCAGCAGCCAGAATGGATTCTATGTGGGATTAGTTGGGTCAATGAAGTGCCATAGAAACCAGTCCTGACCCTGCTCTCTCCCATGAGCTATCCATCTTTCAACTGACATGACGGCAAATTTCCCTCTATTTCAGTCCAGTTACTGACATTGAGTTATTGCTGTTACAGATGGAAGGATTGACTTGTTGGAAATCGTCACTTTTCCCAAATTTCATCTTTTTGTTTGGTCCATACAAAAAGCTGATGTGACAAATAAAAAAAATCCCAATGTCTATTCACATTGTTGGCTATTTTTTTTGTTGGTTTCTTTTCCTGTTTACAGAGATTACCATGCCATTAATTGAATTCATTTTTGACACGGCAATCAATGCATATTTCAGGTAACTTCACTCCTTAATGGTTAAAAACAAAGCAATCTGTGATTAGTGGTTTTACATGTCATTCAGTTGACCATTACGCACCTAAGCAGCCAGTTATTTGCTGTATTTAATTGCAGTGAGGATCACAGTTTTTCATGTGAAATGCTGGTGAGTATTTAGTAGTTATACAACATACTGTATTCTGCTGTGGTCCTCTGTTGGCTCTGAAATGTTTTCTGTGGCATGTATCTGGCTTTAGCAGAGGAATACATAAATGCAGCCCATAAGAGCTGTTCAGTATGTGTTTTACTGCTTGTCTCAGAAACTCCATTACCCTGAGACTCTCTTTGGTTTTAACCATCTTCATATGCCCTTATCTATTAGCTTTGATATAGAATATGTGGGCCACGCTTAAAACAAACTCCGCTCTAAGGAGCCGAGACGTGGGCCATCTGGAGGAGAGAGGGCTTTCAGGGGTTAAGAAGAGTTTGTTGAGAGGGTTTTCCTCAAATGGAGGCATCGTCCAACAGGAATGTGAGCTTGTCAGCACATTAAGGAGCAGATCTCTCGCTGATACAAAGCCCAGCCAACTATCAGTCTAAATTTTTCTCCATATGTAGTCAAAATACCTTTTCTATTCTATATAGGTTCATGAACAGTTTACCAGACAGGGCTTGTCTTTAACAAACATGGTTAACTTGGCTCACTACTATTCTGTTCTCCCCTAAGCCCTTTGTAAAAGTGTGTCTGGTTGGAGGCTCATAGCTGTAAAATGGGGTACAGTGGAGCAAAATATGTCTGAACATTTAATGCTGTTAGGAGAAGAAAGGCAGATGTAGCCAGTAGGATGGAAAGAGGGAGACCACTTTTCAGGGCCCACAGTGGAAACTTTTACTAATTCCACCAGTCAAAACACTTCATGGCAGTTTTCCTCGTCTAGACTTGGGTTGTTTCAGACACCTAGATTTTATGACCAGAATTAAGCAGGAAGCCATTTGTCACATTTGAAATGGTGGAAACAAACAGACCTTTTTGTGACGTGGGCATTGAGTGCTGGAGAAATTTGGCAAGAGAGAAGAAAATACTAAATTTTCATGATAATCAGAGCATGTTAATCTATAGAAATTAAATATGTATTTTTTTAACGGTGTTTAAGTAACTGTTTTGATCAATTAGTGTGTTTGGGTGTGAGAAATACGCTTTATAAAGAAATTATAACTAAATAAATGTAATAAAGTATATATCCTTTTGCCAAAGTTAAAAGAGACCCACTGTGTCGGTCTCTGCTGTGTTGTAGTCCGGACTATGTTTGAAATTTTTCTGTTTTATCATCTGGCAGGCAGCAATCATCAAATCTCCTATAATGATTAAAAATGTGCATTATTTAATGATACCACTTATGGCAACAGCACATGTTCTTTGACACAAATTACATGTACATTAAGATATGAGGGTTATGAGTTTATTCAGATCCATAACCCAAAGCATGAGCAGTAGTAATAGCGATGACCTGCAGGTTGAAGATGATCTACATAGTGTAGTAAGAGCTGATATTAGTTTTGGTTTAGTTATGGGATACCAGTGATGCCACCCTGAAAAAGTGCAGCATATGGCACTGATGCATTCAGACTTTAGAATAAGAATTGTGTGTGTGTGCGTGTATGTGTGTGTGTGTGTGCATGGGCTTCCACAGGCTGTGCTGTTTCCTCTTCAATAGAGTACAACAGACAATGGCACATGGAAATACTTACAGAATTTTATATAAAGAACATCTGGCGGCCCATCAAAGGGGCTATTGTGGTGTGGAGACCATGTTCTGTAATTGTGACTGGTCTAATGACGAGTCTGATGATCAGACAGTAGGTTTGTCTCTGAGCCATATTTGGATATTCTGGGATGTAATTGTTTTCAGGAACGTTTCATTTCATTGTGCTGAAGGCTAGGAGACTACAAAGTGTTTTTTTAATTTTAATGGTGTTTTTCCTATGAATGTTGTCTCAACAAAATCATGATACAGGGTTGACATCCTCTGCAGCTGACAAATCCATCACAAAATCATCCTCGAAATGTTCAGTTCTTGAAAGGGCAATTATGTCAGAGTTTCTTTAATTTTTAATTTTCTTTTTTTTTTTTTTAAAAAAAAGGAAAGTTTGGTGGTAAAGGGTGATATATTGACAAAATATATATAGGGAAGGTACTGATAAAAATTCTAGCATGTATTTTCAGGTTTCCAATTAGTTCAGTTTAGTCAGTGCAGTACTTTTATATGAATAAATTATAGTATAAATGTTCTTATTTTACAATTGATGTATGTTACAGTTTTTATAAGCTGTATCTTTCTTTCATCATGCAGCTCGAGTGCTGACCCAGTAGTGTTTACAGTGTTTACTGTGTGTCTGTATCTTTCACTTCTTCATATCCAGACCAAACCCCAGCCGTCTGCACAGCGTGTCTGTACAAACTCATTCACGCTTCACAAAAACACACAGGCACACGTGTGCATATACAAATTCAGTGTGTGTCAGGGGCCCAGCTGATGTTGTTCTTGCCTCTTCCGAGCAGCCAATCGGGTCGTTTGAATGGGCAGACACCTCCCCGAGAGCCATGTGGTTGTGTGTAGGGAGAGTGAAAAACTTTGAGTAAATGTTGACCATGTGTGTTTGGTAAGAGAAAACCTCAAAGATATGTGTAACTTCCCAGAAAAAGTTGAGGAAGTTTTGAAGTTTGTCTGGCAGACAGTTCATATTGCTTAAATTAGTGTAAATATAAGTCGTCTGTAAACAAAGTTGTGCCTCTTATCCTGACTTTAAACCTTGTGCCTGTCAATCCAGGTTAAAGCAATATTATTTGACTACTGTTTTAAATGTTTTAATTTTAAAATAACATATATGTATGTTCATATTGTATATTGTTATGTTGATAAATATTTTAAGTTAATAGTAAGCTGTATACTAGCAGACATGTACTCTGAAGTTAGACCTTTCTCAACTGCCTGACATAAGTGGTTTTCCAATGAATTTTATTTGAAACAGAAACTTTAAGTAATGGTGCGATATTGCGATTCATTAGAGATAATATGGCATTGTCACAATGTGATGGGCACTGTGATTTCTTTCATCTGAACTAGGCTGTGATATTCAGAATCCACATCAATCGATGAAGCTGTCTAAAAGACACAGTAAATCTTCGTTTAATTTGTTTATTTTCACAGACAGTTTATTTTCCCCATCTCTGTCTATGTTATAAAATGTGTGTGTGTGTATTTTTCTGTGTTTTTTGTGTGTGCCACATTGTAGAGAAAACAGCTTTTAACCTGCATTGGAACGGTACAAAAACATGTTGCAAAACAAGTATAGACCTAAAAGGTAGTGGTAAATCAATCTCTGTAATGCATTTGATTGGTTAGTAGCAGTGTAGTCTCACGTCAGACCTTCAGACTGATGAACTCCGTAGCAGCTTTCATTGGCCAGTGACTGACCAAGAGACAGTCTGACATATAAGGCAGCCAATCAGCATTCGTCTAGCGTCATGTTTCCAGGCAGACTATTTAAAGTCCCAATGTCCTGGACATTGTAGAACTCAAATAATGACAAAGAAACCCCTGAAGTGTGTGTGCCTTATGTTTCAAATATTTAACCAACACGGGTGTGACGTTTGAGGCTGAAACCAGTAGCAGTCTAGCAGCGTCCTTCCTGTTGCCATCTTTTCTAAAACTTCATCACACGTGTCGGCTGACTAAAACTGGAAGCAGAATAATTTATAAGGTGCCAGTAATTGCCACAGCTTAAATTTAGTGGTGTGCTTTTACCTCTGAATGAGAAACTCTATCTTCCAATGACTGCTAAAAAAAAAAGGCCCATAGACGCCCCAGGCACAAAAAGAGGCCCTAGGCCGCCTCTTGGAGATTAAGAGTCAGAAGAATCCACCTAATGTGTCAGTGATACTTTAGTCATTAGATATGACTCAAGATTTTTCATCTAGTGACAAAATGAGACCAAATGAGTCAGAATGCTTGGAAAACATATAGCGAAATTAGAAAGTAAATGCAAATTAAGAGTCCACTATAGACGCTAGAGCATGCAATATGCGAATGTACATGCTGGAAAGAAAAGCAGGCTTTTCAAAGATTTATACCTGCCTTCACAACAGTGGCAGCGTACAGAGCAGCTGCCATCATGAAAGTAAAGGAAACTGAAAAAAAAACATCAGCCACATAGCTGGAGAGAAATATCTTTTCCCTTAAGCCCAGATTGTTTGTAGAACAGATGAAAAAATAATTGATTTTGTTCTGCATCAATGCATAAACACTGCATACAAGTGTTAGAAACTAACAGTTGCAATATTGTAATAGTTTTTGGATATAGTAGTAGATCACAAAGTCTAGAGAGCTGTTGCGAATACATTGTGATGGTGAAATGTGTATTTTTGTTAAAGGTCATGTCACTCCTAAACTGTACTGACTTTCTGCCTTTGAGAAACACTGGACCTTTTGTATCCAAGTACATTTATAACCCAACAACATTGGCACCTATTGACTTTCACTGTACGAACACAAAACCACCAAGACTTTTCTCAAAATATCATGTTTTGTTATTCATAAAGAAAAAAATGACATGAAAGGAGGTAAAAACTCTGGGCAACTGTATCTTTTGTTGGTTGTTTGACTATGAGCTAGCTTTGACTGACTGTGCGCACCATGATTGACTGTAAGTAAATGGCCACCCATTATTCTTGTGTTAATGTTCACGCTGTTGTACTCCACCTCAGTGGGGTTTCCTGCTAATTCTTGTCACTCCGGAAAGCCGTTTCCTGGGCGGGCGCTTCCACATGACCCCTGTACACATTAGCACAGTTGTTGCATCTGGTCCACAGAGAGGAGTCTCTTTTTTACGAGCAGGTAACTTGAGCGGAATCACGACTCTAGATTTATGTGCAGCTGTGTCTCTGTAGAGCCAAGCGATTATATAATTAGTGTTTGATCTGGTCTTTGGTAAAATCATTAAGTTCCAGGATGGTGACCTTGTGTGGTTTAACAGTGGATGCTGTACCTGACACTGAGCTTGACTGGAGAGTTTGTTCAGGTCAGATGGATTTAGGCTGGTTACGTGGTTTTAGTGTTCAATGGTTAATCTCATGTATCATTGTCAAAAAATCTAGTTTGGCTGCATGTGATATATTACTTCACATTAAATAGTCAAACATTTAATAGTTCACAAATTGCTCACAAATTTACATATCGTATGCTATAATCAATGTTTGTAATTTTACAGAAAAATGGTAAATTGATAAATCAGTAAAATCGGTAGTGTTTTCATTTAAATTTCCATGAAAAGTTGTATAATTGTTATTTTGACTTAAATACCTAAATGTCTTCAATACACACACACACACAACCCCTTTGTTTTTAATGTAATGCCCAGGACAAACCTGTAACTTAGTTTTGCCTGCAAACTTTTCTTTATTCTTGAGGTGGCAACACATGAATTTAGTGTGTGTGTGTGTGCGTGTGGTGTGTTGAGCAAGAAAATCGAATGTGTTCAATATCTGCTAAAAAATAATTGTAACAGGTCTTTCTGTTTCATAAACAAATTAATCCAATAAACTCCCCTTTCCTCCCCTAAATACCACTGTAGGAATGTTTTTATAAGTTGACTGATGACAGGTCCTGCTTAAACAATATATCAACATTTAAAACAATGAGGTGCCTCTGAAATGGGTGAGATGAGTGGCAGAACAATAGAGCTAAAACCGTCCATCAGCAGACTGTCAGAGCACAGGAAATCCACAGCAGGACCGACCGCTAGCGCTCGGGAGATCATTTTCTCTTTGGCAAGTTATTTAAAAGATTCCAGATTCTTTGTTTTGTGTCAGTGGAGATTTAGGATGTTTCATGTGTTGTTGCTGAATCAGAACAGCAGTGTATTGAAACGATATGAGCTTCTCAGATGAAAGCGACTATAGACTGCACTTACAGTATTTGTTGCCACCCTTGGGTTACACAGCAGCAGAAGCTTATTAAAGGTTAGTGTTTGGTTTCGTTTTAGTCTCACTCAAAAGTGAAATAAATGGACTTGGTTTGTACACTGAATGTACACATGCTTTTACTGGAACATATATGTGATAAACACATCTTACATGCTTCTGTAAACATTTATAGCCTTGGCAGTTGACCAACGTAACTATTTATGAGGTCTGCATTACAGAGTCATTTTAGTGTAAGCGTGACCTTTGCCCTTCATGTAGACTTACTGCCTCTCCACTATGTCTGGCTGCTTCCTGCTAATGCTTCTGTTGAGAAACTTGTAAGAAGTATAGCAGTAATCGTCTGTGTTGGAACTGCATTATATCAGATCTGCACAGCTGGTCACACAATTAAAAGGCAAATCTGTTGATTTCACGTTTTCACATTCTCATTAACAGGTGCTGCGGTTTTACTGCGACAGCTGTGGCGTGCCGATCTGCAGGGAATGCAGTGTGGGCAGACATGCAGGCCACAGTTTCACTTACCTGCAGGAAGCCCTGCAGGACTCCAGAGCTTTGACCATCCAGCTGCTCGCAGACGCACAGCAGGGAAGACAGGCAGTGCAGGTAAGACTACATGCATGTTCTCTCTAATAGGCCCTGTTAACACCTGCTAGTAAGATCCACCTGGGGTGGTCTGGTCATATGCTTGAGACCAGATTTTGTGTGTGTTTGTGAGGGGAGGGTGCTATTATAACTACATCCATCCCTGCATGTTAAAAAAGAATGATGTAACTTTCCAAAGAGGGCTTTTTATAAACTGAAGATACATTAGAAGTGTCTAACTGAAACATGTCACCTCAAAAAGATGTATAGGCAAGTTTATTGTAAAATACCTTTCTTAATTTTTTTTTATTTTGACGTTGTAGTACATAAACTAAAAATGTTTTTTAAACAACCTGACAATCAAATTTGTATGAAATCTGAAATAGTCATTTAATGGTTGTTTAATGCGTTTTGTCAAATATACATAAATAGCATGATTTATACAGCCCTCATAAACACACTCAGTTGTGTGCCTCCGTGTGGGATCCTGATGTCAGGTTGTAAAGTAAAGGATGTTTTAACCTGCAGAATTGATCTTGCTTTCCATTAGCATCAATGTGCGTGCCCACCCCCACTCTACCTGAATAAAAAGAATAGATATAGAGTGAGAGGGGGTGACCCGGTGCTTGGTTACTGCCTCTATTCAGCCCCCTGATGGCCCTAGTGGGGTGGATCATTAGCTGCATACAGAGGAAATGTTTCTGTCTCCCTGTGACTCCTCAAAGCAGGACCGAGGGTGGGGGGACTCGGCATCCGTTAGGGCTGCTCAGATCCAACCAGCCAGTGACGAGGCTGGTTGGCAGGGAAACCAGCAGTGAATTTAAAAGTGAAAGCAAAAGAGATGAGTTTCATTTAGTGGAGGGTACTACAGAAAATGAATTCTAATAGGGGTTTATGCTCCTAAGCTTTTTAAATGCCCCGATTACATTTGAGTGTGCCCCCAACCTGCTTCCCACACCAGGCATTGTTCAGCTTTGCCTTTCTCTTAAAACATTACACACTGTTTAACACAGAATATTACATTTTGTTTCGTTAAAGCAAATACAAAACATTTATTAATAAATTAAATATTAATTACATGTTACTCCATACTCAGTGGTTGTGGCTGTGCATCCAAATATTTTAAACAATTTAAACCTAGTCAGCAGTTTTTCATTAAGGCAATTAATGGAAAAGTTGCATGTTTATGATGCATATTAATTTACAATAACATATGTACTGGGATATTAGATAATTGTTTTTAGTTTATAATGATATCAGTTTTCTAAAAATAATACTGCTCCATAATAATGAACCTTTGATATATAAATTTAGCGCACACATAAATCGATCTGTGTGGCACTGGTAAAATAAAAATGGATGTGAAAATGCAAACAAAATACAAAGCATACATATTAAATAATAACAAATAAGAGATAAGGTAGCAAACACTACTTCAGTATAGACAATTATCTCATCACTATTTCCTCCTGTTCAGGTATAAGATGGATTTTATGGATGAATATTTCGAAATGTTTAACAAGCCATTTGGCACTTTGTGTTCATATTCTGGCCTTTTCTATACATAGCACACTTAATCAGGTGTATCATGAATCTTGTCATTTGGTCTTAATGGACATCAGCTGAATGAGCCTGACTTGTGTTTTCATGCGCTTGATTGGCTACAAGACCTAGTTTGTCTTTAATCCTGTTACTGGGTTTTGTTAAATGGAAGCACTCTAAACATTTATGGGGTTGAAAGCACATGCAGGGTTTAACAATGCTGAAGGCCTAGGGCTATAATCTCTATTATGGAAGCACCCGGCCCATGAAGGGCCCACTCTGTAACCGACCCCCTGACAGTTGCTTTTCACTGCATAATCTCATTTACTGTTGGTCATTTTGCAGCACAATTTCTGTTCTACCCAGTGTCTATTTCTGATTGGTTTATTTTCTATGATTGACAACTTACTCATAATCATTCTGAGGAATGATTATGATTTTGTTTTGACTTTGATTGATAAATGATGACAGTTTAGCATGTTTTCTAAATTGTGCCTAGATTCTTTAAAACACAATTATTGCATTTTTATTTGTATTGTATTTAGTGTATTTACTAATAATGTATACTGCATTTGTTTGACTAAAGATTCTTGAACTCTTTCAGCTGAGCATTGAAAAAGCACAGGCCATTGCTGAGCAAGTGGAGCTAAAGGCCAAGGTTGTGCAGTCAGAGGTGAAAACCATAACTCTCTGTCATAAGAAAGCTCTAGAGGAACGCGAGTGTGAGCTACTCTGGAAGGTAAACAGGCGCACAAGCACAATCAAGATAACTGCTGAATGCTACACCCTAAACATGTGTATTACAGCTAATGAGTCTATTCACCACTTAAAAATGTCCTTAATATTAGACTGGTTACAGGGCAGAAACACAAACCACATAGACAGTCCATTCCCTGTTGGGCTCAAGGCCAAACCATTTTGTAAAATTACAGCAAATTCTAAGACTAAAAGTGTGTACAAAGCTCTTTTGATTTGAATATTTAACTTGTATTGTAGTTGTATTTGGAGATGCTGTCTGGTTTCATCGTTGTGCCCTGTACACTTGAGACATGGTGCCCATCTGTAGTATGATGCAATAAGGTGACCCAAAACATCCTACTATTGGGTAGTTATCCTGCTGTGTCACTGTTTTATGCAATGCATTGGACATTTAATCACTACACACCAGCAGGAGGTCTTCTGTAAGAAGTGGTACTGTAAAAGAACTGTAAAAAACAATTTGAAACCTGTTTGACATTTGGGCAAAAATCAAGCTTTTGTTTTCTACACAGGTGGAAAAGATTAGACAAGTGAAGGCAAAGTCACTTTACCTGCAAGTTGAGAAACTACACCAAAATCTCACCAAGCTGGACAGTACAATCGCCACGGTGACGCAGGTACTAGAAGAGGGCCGCAGCATAGATGTCCTGCTAGCACGTGAGCACATGTTAAATCAGCTACAGGAGCTGAAATCCCTTCGTTGTATCCTACAGCCCCAGGAAGATGATCGCATCATGTTTACTCCTCCTGACCAGGCTCTTTTGATTGCCATCAAGTCCATGGGCCTCATCAGCAGTGGAGCATTTGCCACAGCTTCGAAAGCTCATGGTGAGGGCCTTAAGAGAGCCCTGCAAGGAAAGCTAGCATCCTTTACTGTGGTAGGTTGGGATCACGATGGAGAGCCTCTTTTGTCTGGTGGTGACAGTGTGTCTGTTGTGCTTATGAGTCCAGATGGTAATCTCTTCAGTGCAGATATTTCTGACCACCAGGATGGAACTTACACAGTCAGTTATATTCCCAAGAATGAGGGTGAGCATTTACTCTCTGTGCTCATATGTAATCAGCACATTGAGGGAAGTCCTTTCAAAGTGATGGTCAAGTCTGGTCGCAGTTATGGAGGTGTTGGTTTGCCCATTGCTACGTTTGGAGGAGAAGGTGATGGGGATGGACAGCTGTGTAGACCTTGGGGCATCTGTGTGGATAAAGAAGGCTATGTGGTGGTTGCTGACAGAAGCAACAACCGTGTACAGATCTTCAAGCCCTGTGGCACATTCCACCACAAGTTTGGCACTTTGGGCTCACGACCAGGCCAATTTGACCGACCTGCCGGGGTTGCCTGTGACAGCCAAAGAAGAATCATTGTGGCAGATAAAGACAATCACCGCATCCAGATCTTCACCTTCGATGGTCAGTTTCTTCTCAAATTTGGTGAGAAGGGAACCAAAAATGGGCAGTTTAACTACCCATGGGATGTAGCTGTGAACTCGGAGGGGAAAATTCTGGTCTCAGATACACGCAACCACCGAGTGCAACTCTTCGGGCCTGATGGGACATTTCTCAACAAATACGGGTTTGAGGGTGCCCTCTGGAAGCATTTTGATTCGCCTCGTGGTGTGGCCTTTAATCAGGAAGGCCACCTTGTGGTGACTGATTTCAACAATCATCGGCTGCTTGTTATCAGGCCTGACTGCCAGTCTGCTCGCTTCCTCGGGTCTGAGGGAACAGGCAATGGTCAGTTCTTGCGTCCCCAAGGAGTAGCCGTCGACCAGGAAGACCGAATTATTGTTGCTGACTCCCGCAACCATCGCATTCAGGTTTTTGAACCCAATGGCAATTTTTTATGCAAGTTTGGGACTCAAGGTAGTGGCTTTGGGCAGATGGACCGCCCTTCAGGCATAGCGGTTACCCCAGATGGAATAATTGTTGCTGTGGACTTTGGTAATAACCGAATCCTCATGTTCTGACCATTAAGGTTTGAGACAAAACTGTAGATATGGACAAATGAAAAGGAAGATTTTGAACATCTATCAGGAGCAATTGGAGTTTAAGAAGTTGTTAGGAAGGTGGCACAAGTTATGGAGACTTGACAACACTGTCCCTCTTTGTACGATTCTTGCTGATGATAACACCAGATGCTTACAGCACAGTTTTTAGTTTTGACTTAAGCACGTTTTGCTCTTGGTACATGACTTCAAATCTTCTTTTTTCTTTTGTTTCTCAGGGAATTCTGGATTCTTGAAAATGTTTCTCTCTGCATTACACCTACCTCATCTATTTTATGTATGAATGTACTTGCGTTGTGCAGAGACCTAGTTCGTGAAGTTTTATAAATTGTCTACCTCAATGTTTTTTTTTTTTCAAATAATGTGAGGCTATGACAAATTTAAAGAAATGAAGCAATGTTTGGTTATTTGCACAGTTCGCACAAAATTGTCCTAATTGTTACTGTGCACAGAACACAAGTTAAATCCCTGAATGTTTCTCATAACAGTGGACAACAAAAAACTGCATATTTTGGCAGAAACATAAGGAAAGCATTTGATGTATGTACTGCTATGTTCTTTTGAATTTCATATATATTTTAAATTGGACATTTATCTCTTACCTCATCTAGACTTATTACCTCATTTACCGTATTATACCTTGAGCCTCATGATGCATTTACCTCAATTTTATGGTCATGTCTATTTATAGGTTATGCAAGTGAAAGCAATTACCAAAAATGTTATTAATTCAGAATTTAGTCACTTGATGTGTCTCTTATGATGTAATCAAGACTTTTGCTATGGCAAATGCAACTGAGGGACAAACATGGAAAACATTTACCAATAATTCGTTCTGCTATTGGGGGGAAAGGACGATGATGTTCAGATCTATTTAATTTTTGGGTGGAACATATGGACAGAATGTAGACTAAATATCTAAGTGTAAAAAAGCCACAGCCCTTTTCTATGTTTATTTGTTTTTGTTTCAATATAGTTAAAAAAAAACAGAATAGGCACATGATAAAGTTGGAAACCAAGGATATAATCCAGTTTCACCAGATTTCAATCCAGATTTATGTTTTTTTTTGTATTAATTGTGTCCATTATTAATGGTGTCTCAACATTGGAAGTATATACATATCTATATATAAATTGAAAATGTTTGCTTTGAGGTTTTTCAAAATCGGCTGTATTAGATCAGTTTGTTTTTTTTTTTTTGCTGTATTGATTAAAAGGACACCGGATGTAGTGTGGACTGTGAAGAAAGATCTCCAAGAAGACCATTTACTGTCAGTGTAACATCGTTTAAAAACACTCTGAATCAATTGAACAGAATCAAACAACACATTACAATGGTTACTTACAAGTCATGCACAAACTATCCAATTTTAAAATGGGCTCAATTGATTCTGAGGAAATGTAGGAAGCAAATGGGGAATTGGGGGAAGAAAATAAGAAAATATAGCACTGGGATAGGGCATAACAAAAGCACATAAGACTCTTCCATTTTAGTCTGCCCAAAGTGATCTAATAGAGCCGTTTATGACAGGAAAGTGTATGGCATAAATGCTGCCCCATAACTCACAATTACACCAAGTCTCTTTGTGATATAAACATGGCAATGAGTGTAACTTTTAAGTTTCCTCCTGTTAGTTCATGTGCACATGTCCTTTCAAGACATCATGACGTGTTCATGCCTATTTTGGCTGTTTGGAAGAGGGTAACTTTAGAATGGCTAGTATTTTCTCTGTGTGTAGTACCACCTGGATGCCCTCACTACAAGATAACTGAATATTTAAATTAAGTGAATTAAGTGAGAAAGCTGGATGAACTTTTGGCTGGTAGTCTTGATGTTTTGTCCGGGCCCTCTTCCTATTGGCAAAACCCAATCATAAGCATTAATGTGCTTGCATGCAGTTAGCCGTGCCTTTTATGATGCTGAAAAATCCAAGTTGAATGTCATTTGCCAAAGGGTAGCTCTAGGAAATGGATGTGCCAAAAACAGTCTGAAAGTCCAGTGTTTTCTTCTCATTTATGATGCAGATCACTCTTTGAATCTATTTGTCAGTCCTTTATCTTAAACGTATTACTGTGTTATAGAAACATAATAGTAAAACAAAGGTGCCAGCAAAGTTCACATAGCTTAGACCGATGAAAACAAGGAGGATATGCAATACAGATTTTGATTTCCACTTAAGTACAGATCTACCCTGTCTTAGTTTTAATATCACATTTGATCTGTGTTTATCATTTAATTGTAGTGTTTAGAATTCATGCTTTCTATAAGAGAGAACATTTAAATGTATAGTTTTGCATGCTGTAAAGGTGCTTGTAGACAGGAATGGATGTTAGAAAATTGACAGGAGGACATTTTTTAATCATATACCAAAAAGAATTGTTTGCTAGATGATTGATTTATTATAAGGGTGTGCTCTTTAATGGATAGCTTTACAGAGAAAGGTACCTCTTTATATTTGGCACACATGCTTTACTATGGCTGCAGATCTTCTTAGCTTGTGCTATTGATATCGAATCAGAACTGGACAACTGCCAAAGACTTTGTTTAATGGAAACCTCAATGTGTGGATGTATTTATAAATATATTTTTCACATTTTCTCAAAGATGAATAAACTTTGCAGAGATTGATCTTGTATCACAACTCACTGTTGATATATTTAAATGTAGAGGTAGACTTTTTGCAGAAGACACCATAATGTTTTGGATGTCTTGTGTGTGATTGTAACTAGGAGAGTGAGCAGATACCCTAGGGTCCATGGAAAATGGAAAATGTTTGAATCGGCTACCACAGTTTACTTACTAAAAACTGATCTGATGAGTGGAGGTAGTGTTAAATTTGGTGAAGGAATCAGTTATCAGTCATTCATTGTGAGCTGTAGTTAAAAGACCTCAGGTGAGATCAGTTTTGAATAGCCACTATGTGAAACCCCTTAACACAATGATGCTATAGAGAGAAATCATGACAATATAGAATGTAGGCTTAACAGTCGAATCACAGGACTGATCTAAATAATGTTGTTGTCTGTAAAATATAATTTTTGCTTAAAGCTCAATGGAAAGACGCTGTTGGAAAACTTAGTCTTTGTCTTTGGGTTTGACACCATTGTATACTCCTTTTTTTCTAGTTTTTGTTTTTTTGGACCTCTGGTCTTTAATTGTACGGGTTTTGTCACCATGTATGGTGTATTCCAGCTTATGACCTCATCCTTAATAGGGAAAAACAGAAAAAGAAACAGTTCAGAATTGTATGGTCATAGACCCTTTTTATGATTGTATTATCTTATGTAAAAATGTGTATACACACATTAAAACAACTCAGGTAGCTTTGTAGAGATTTGATTAAAAATCAATATTTGTTTCTTACAGTTTGATAGTGAATCTTTTGTTAGTAACTCATGATGTGTTTGTGTGTTATGAAAAAAATGCTGTTTTAATATTCAATGGGATCCTTTTCAACTATGTTACAGTTGTAACAGTCATAACAGGGGGTGAACTCAACATTTATACCAGCATTTCTCAACCTTATGCTGTTCACACAGTCCTAACTTAATTTTATAGCCTTGACCTCGATGGGTAACTAAAACCTGCCTGCCCTTTGCCTCTTTAATTTAATTTACGTCATGTACTATGGTAAATCAGTTTAAATTTAATGCTGCTACAGCATTTACATTTATTGCTTTGATATGAATCAAAAATGCCATAAAGTTTGAGAAATAGGATTAAGAACTTTCTTTAAGGGCAGTTGCCTATTTCATAGTTTATATATACAGAGAGTAGACTTTAAAATTCTGTGTCCCTGGCACTGAAATTTGACAAATTCATTTGAAAAAATTGTGATTTTTAAGAGGCTTGGCTGTAATACAGGCTAAGTTAAGAGAGATTTTACCCCTTTTAGGTTCAGACCTGGTATCAGTTTTGCCTTTTAAAATGTAATGATATAGGTTGAATCAAAGTAGCAACACTGATTCCAGGTCAGCAGTCCTCTCAGGGGAGAAACATAATGGCTCCACCCGTCACCCCCTCAACCAAAGCAACAGAACTGTCATGTTTTGCTTTTGGAATAAGGCTGATGAGACTAGAAAATATTTAGTGGTCTACAGTCTTGTTCTATTGTCTTTTGTGGACTTTAAACATATGCAGTTTTTTTGTTATTTGGTTGTTTACAAATAAAGTTGTACCCATTGGATCATATATTTGTCTTGAGTGTTTTTACTCTATTCAAAACGAATATCTGTAAAATAATTACTAAAAAACAGAGTTTGTAGGAATTTATAACCATATGAAAATAAACTTGTCACTCATTAATCTCCCCCTTCACCAAAGCACTTTTGCTCGGGTCAAAAAAATGCTTTGATGCTGAAATGTGGAAAAGCCAGCATAAATGCATTACCATGCATCCAGTAAATCAATAAGAACTGTCCTAAAATCCAACCTACCTAAAATCCCAAACTGTTTGTTACAATTACAACAAAAGCTGTTAATTAGAAAATCAATTGCACGAAATGTAGATTCCACAAGGTTCTGGGTTTTTATTTTAGTTTATTTCAGCGCTGTAGTTTACTGGTTATAAGATCTTAGATTATGTCTCTTGTAATCCAAACTGACACAATGATTCTGAAATCAGATGTTGTGGGTTGTTCATTACAACAAAAATCTCTTTTTGTTAAAATGTATTATTTAAATACATTTGTTAGTTTTTTATCAATGCTAAATCTTAAATCTTTGAAAAGCTTTGAAAAACAAACAAATCTATAGGAGTTATGCTCTGCTGTTCTAAGTTTATATTGTCTCAAAGCTTGGAAAGGCTTGGAAGTAAATAAATTAAAAACAATGCAATACTTCTGATAGTGTAGCAGGGGTAGAAACAGTATTAGGACTATTTTGGACATAGGTCATAGAATGTTGTTCCAGAATATTTTGTTCTTTCAAAATTCTGACAAACATTAGTAAACATTGATAGAATTTGTTTTTTAGGTGCAATTTTGTCCTTAGGTCTGAAATGACAACCACCTAAACAAGCTCAACAACTAGAAACGTCCTCACATTTCACAACATGGTTTACAATTTGGCAGTAAACATCAGGTTGTTGCTATATTGGAACAACATGGTAAATAGCTCGTTTGCAGAAAGTGAAACGTTATACTAAACACTGAAGGAATTTCCCTCCAGCTCATGATTGACTTTAGAAAGTTGAAAATTCTGGCTGTAGTGCTTCTATGTTTTGCTTCTATGTTCTCCTCACACTGTAATTTTCTTTGGAAAAAAGCATCAGCTTAATGGTTAAATGTTAATGTATAAACCCATTTATGAGATCTGTACCTTTTATTAAGTTACTTGATTTTCTTAATGTTGGTGCTTAAAAAGATTATAGTAACAGCATTCCTTAAATCAATGTGTAAATTATTTGGCATCCTGCTATCACAAGGAGTCTTTCTTCTGTTTAAATTGCTTGACAAAGCCACCAATGCTGTTTGAGGAATGTGCGTCCCTGCATACCAGCAGGTCAAAGGTCAGAGCAGGGCGTATACCAGAAGGTCAGTGAAAATACAGCTTGAGCTTGCAGTGAAACATTTGTGGTTTGGCAGATGGGAGAGACAGAGGGCGTGACAATGATCAATATTACGTAGATTTAAAAAAATTAAAATAAAAAAAATAGGTAAATATGAGTTGATAGATTTAGGGTTACAAAATTGTGATGATATAGATTAAATGTTGCATGAATGTACAGTTGCTCAGCTTCTATTAGATGATGTTATCTGAACCTAATAGTCTGTAAATAAGGACAAATTAAGTGTTTAGTATTATCTAACAAAAAGTATATCAGGCTGAGCTCAGATTTCTTTCCTGAGCTAGTTGTCAATTTTGTCATAGGTGAACACAAGCTACATTTGTGCTATATTACTCAATACATCTTTAATTCATTGAATATTTTTTCCTCAAATATTTTCTGCCAGGTTGAAGGCTTAAAGAACAATATACTATAACCCTGCTTTAGCATCAGATGGCTGCAAAACAATACCTGTTCCATCACAGCCTAAAGAAGAGCGCTCAGATCACTGACAGCCCATCAGAGCAGAGCTCAGGGTAATGCTAAAAGCTGTGGGTGGAAAAACAGAGGGGGTGGGGTGGGGTGAGGTGGGGGCAGGGGCTTTTAGCATAAGAATAAGGCAGCATGAGAAAGGTGATGGGCCAATCTGAGTAAAGAGGTTAAAAAGAAGAGACCACACATGAGAGCAAGCCGACATCTGTCCACCCACAGACCAGACCATCATCAATGCATTTATTTTACTCTTTATGCACCAGTAAAAAGTTATACACTTTAAAAAAAGGGAATCCTACATTTTCAAAGGAATATTTCTTATATAAGCAAGCATTCATGATTTTATGCTAATAAGATCCTCACAATTACTTCAATTGATTTTGTTATTGTGATACAGTCACATGATATATCTCTCCTCATAGGAGACTTGGTCTTTATATGAACATCACACCACTAAGGATAAATAAAATGTATTTATAATTTTAAAGACCCCCAAACAATTTCTAACAGACGTTAACAAACAGCCATTTCACATTTCATCAGTTCCATGCATCTGTTTTAAATCCATTTGTCATTCTGCCATATTGCTGGAGCCTTATAAATAATGTTGGAAATAATGTCCTGCATGTTTTTTGGGAGGTTATGTGAGTAAAATCACTTGTGTTGGACTGTAAAGGGGTCAGGGCTCTGTATGGGCTGTAAAGGCTGAGACGAGTGGAAAGGAGGCGGTTTCTGGCAGAGGTCAGGGGAGGAGTCAGCCTTGACGGAGGGAAGAAGCTGGTTGCGTTTGATGATCTGTAGGGCCAGCTGTGCGTTTCCTGTTGGCGCAAATCAAAACAGTTTAAACATTTTGCTTATGGCAACTAACAGTTATTTAAGGTAAATAGTAGAGACTATTTAACCCTATGTAATAGGCACAACACAATAAAAAACACATTTATATATACCTTTTATATATATGCAGGAAGACTATGGTCAAGATGTTCTGTGAAAAACTGACTATAGTAAGTCAGTTTCTACCATTCCTACCATTCCTTCTACTTCCTACAAAAAAGATCATATGCAGTTCCTTGCCTAAAGTGCGAATTGTGCTCATTGGATTCATATTACAGACTAGTAATCAAGTCAAATGTGCATACAAATGTATTTTTGATTTTACATTTCACCCTGCCTGCCAACCCCAATGCAATCTGGGATTGACATTTTCTGACTAGAACAAAGCCTTAAAATAGGTTCTAGAACCGTTTGTGTGTCCAATGGTAAACCAGCAGTACACACAATCCAGTCCTTACTATAGACTCACCATTCTGCAGTTCTAAATAAACGCCCAGCAAAATAGCTTGTGGAGGAATCTCTTTAGTGTTCATCATTGAGGCAGCCTACACAGAGAAATCAGAATACATGGCAAACAATGTAAAGGCAGTTCAATGAGTGTGGGAAGGTGGACTTAGGAAAGACATTTGCATGTCTGTAACTGTTTATGTGCACAGAACACACTGTAAGCTGATTGTTTCACATGAGATGAGTGCTTACCTGATGGAGGCACTTTCTGGCTTTATCATACTCGCTCCTCAAGCAATACGCACTACCCAGATTAAAGAGCATCATGGCCCGGGCAGAGCTCACTGAGCTGGGGTAACATAAAGGAGTCTGCTTCCCTGCTGCAACACACCAACAGTAACTTTAGCCAGTTATACCTGATGCTCTCAATGCTCCAATATGAAGTAACATTTTTTGCTTATCCTTGTCATAAAAATGCCTGCTTGCCATTATTTGTTTTGTTGATCACAACACAAATATTTACTGAATACATAGTAATCAAAAGAGGCTACAACGAAGGTTGTCCGTATAGCATGTGTGCCACATTCCAAAACTGAAATTCAGAAGAGTTGATATAAAACACAAGTTTTGGTAAGTAAAAGAATATTAGTGATTTTTTCTATTTCTATTAGTGATTTTTTTCTATGAAGCTACTGTGCTTACTTTAAAGTCTTCGGAATATGGCACACAAGACATATGGAACAATTGACAAATATGACCAGTAAACTGTGATCTGTCTTTTTAGGGGAAAAGTCCTTCAGCACTCCTTTTGTGTTATTTTGTGTTATTTTAACTAATTCCTCCTCAGTTTCAGTATGTTAATACCAAAGTGACAGTGAAACTTGGAGTTACTTACAGGACTCAACAGGATCCAGGTCTCCTTTATCAGAACCTGTCAGTCAGCACAAACACACATCAGTACACACACACACACAACTCATGTCTCCTGAAGTCTGTATGTTCCATCATATGGTTGTGTACCTGGGTCTTGCTCACCGGGTGACACGCCCAGTGAGACGTTGGTTACGTTCTCTGGGTTGAGATGAGTGATGGCATCAGAGATTCTGTCCAGAGAGATGAGGGCTTCGGCTGCATACAGGTGGCCCAGGAACCTGAGAAGACGCCACACAACTCATCAAATATTGATTCCAGATCCATTATTTAAAGCCACTTCCCGACATAAAGACTAAAGCTAAACTGACTGATTTATACTGCGAGTGGTGATTCACCACTTAGTCTCAGATTCTGTTTCTGGGAAATCCAGCTACAACAAACCAAACCAACCAGACATCACTAATAAACTAGACACAAATGTTTAAACTAGATGTTCTGCACCAAGCATCCTGTCCCACAGGATTGGCTGGAGCAGTTGTCATTCAAAGGGCACTAGAGCAGCTCAAATATTTACTGAATGCTAATTTACTTAGTTTTAGTGGAGGACTCATAAAAGATGTAAATCAGATAGAAGAGAGACAGACTTACTTGAGTGACCCTGACAGCTTTGTCTGATGTAGGAGCGTTTCTGCGTAGTTAAGAGCTAGTAAATTGTCCCCGAGAGCGAGAGCCACATAAGCACTGCAGGCTAGAATTGAGCACCTGAAAAAGAGGCAGAACCAAAAGAAAAGAACAGTTAGATATGAGGCTTTAGCCAAAAACTTTTTTTTTTGTGTTTTAATAACTATTGACTGGTTTTATAACATAACAGTGCTAGTTAAAAACCTAAAACTAAAACTGCAAGTTAAAAAACTGCTAACATTTAATACTAAAGAATAAACAATACGTTCACAGCATGTATCTATATAGGTTATGGTTCATGTTAATTTCTACATATACCAAAATATTTTTTACATTAAATTGTACAACATACCATTTTTGTACAAACAAGAATAAACTAATTAACAATAGCTTTAACCCACATTAATAAATGTTTTTTTAAGTGTTGCTCTTTGTAAAAAAAAATTAAAAATGTTAACAAGCTGAACATTATTGTAAAGAATTAGCGTTTGCATGTGAAGGTAAAACCTTGCACTTCAACCAACAATACTTTGCATATCATGTTTGTTTGGTGTCTTAAATGCCAAAAGCTTTCATTCAAACATCACATTACAAGGCAAGAGTGGGTGAGGGCAAAAGAAAAAAGGAAATGATGGTGACACAATAGCCTGCAGGATTTCAGGAAGAACCGTTTGAGTAAATGGCGGCCAGTCTCATAAAAGTGTCACTGTGCCAGGGTGTTAGTGGAGGGTCAACACAATCCACACACCACACCCCTTCCCTCCAAAAACCACATCCTGCTGGATCAAAGGTGAGGGGGGGAAATGGGATGGAGAACCTAATCAATCCCCAAAGCAAAAAAAAACAGCAACATTTGAGTGAATTGGGGACAGGAAATAAGTGAGAGGTGTGTCATTTGAGTCAGGGGGAGGGCCATTCACAATTAAAATATCCCTGAAGCAAGAGCTGCACAATAAAAATGAATGGGTTCAAATAATGGAAGTTAACAGGTTTTACAGTGACTACCAATGTAATAATAAGTTGTTGCTTTTTATGATGTTATTCCACACTAAAGATGATTGGTTTATGGGGGTGTTCATGGTTACGGAGGTCAGCCATGACCTTGTTAATATTTTTATATAATTAACAATTTATTGCATTGACAAATTAATTTGAATAGAAAAATGCTGGATATATTCCATTTGCATGTCTTGTAAAGTTTAATCTGTTAACTGAAATTAATTAAAAAAAATTAATTTAGTAATTTAGAAATTAGTTTAAATTGTTAACTGTGCCAAATTTTCTTAAAAACTGTTTTAATGTTTGAAAAAAACTTTGAATGTTTTGCTTTCATGTTGTCACGTCTTTTCTTCAGAAAGACCCCTTGGTGTCTCATGAACTTATTCATGACCCAGTGGGCTTTCTCATACTTCTGAAACCACTCATTTAAAATGTCTCCAGGCTGTTTTTCCTTCACATGATAAAGTGAGACCCATTCATTTTAGAACAGTCCACTGTAATCTCACCTAAGATTCTCCACCTCCTGCTTTCTTACAGGTGATGAGGGGGCAGCAGGAATAAACTTGTCTCCCTCTTGGGTCTTTCCACTGTCAGTCAAAACAAAATTTCAGCAGGTCAACGCAAAACAGCATCAACGGTTAAACAGAGAGTGACTATCTGGAGTCTATTCTCAGGCTCAGCCAATATCTATTGTTTATGTGGGTGTCATGTAATATTTATGGTTAGGGCAAAAGAAACCTGTAGTGAGTGGAGGCTGGTGATGCACGCATGAGCAGATACCTGCATGTATCGCTGGCCTCGCTGCAGCTCTCCGTGCTTCCTGATTGGCTGCAGGTTTTGAAAACGTTGTCTGATTTGCTGTCATGCTGCTGATGCTCTGGCAGTAAAAGCAAAGCATTCCTCAGGCAGATCGCTGCAAACTCCATACTGGCCACTGGGATTGCGGCTGACTGACCGTCACTGTGCATGCGCGCACACACACACACACACACACACACACATCACGTGTGTTAACTTTTGATAATCTTGTTGTTAGATTTTGATAATGTTTCTTAGATATATGCATAGGTGGTGCAACCTATGAACAGGCTTAAAAGTACACAAGGGGTGATGCCAAAACAGTCAACATAACATCTTTAAATAAGACACTCATAGGGTTGCTGTAGTTCTATACTAAGATACAGTCATGTTATTAAAAAATAACTGAGGTAAGATTACATCTATAAATTATTTTTAAAAAAGATGGCTATTCAATGCCATCTATTTGGTGGCTATTCAATTGGCATGCAATAGCCATCTTTAAAAAAGTATGGTTATTATTGGTATCTTAAATCTGCATGAACATGATGGTAAATTTAAGTCTGTTCCTTCAACAGTGCCTTTGTAAGGCTTCAGAACATGTAGAATGTCTGCAACACTTTATGGAACTAGTAATGAATGGCGCTTTCTTCATAAATATATTTTGTAACTCAGAATTTTGGAACATTGTAAAACAATCACAATTTCTTTGTGGGATAATCTCATTCATTGTAAGTAACCGTCTTCAGGTTGAAGTGTCTCCTCTATAGAGAGCAAGAGGGTGACATCTACTGGAGAACCATTGACATGACAGCTCAGCAGTTTGAAGTCTAATTACTTCATCTTATTACTCCAAACACCTTCATCTTTAATGAGGAAAAAAGGTGATTTCAGGCCCAGCAGTGTTCCTCACCTGTAGATAGTGTTTTGTGTGGACTGTGATGCTAGAACAATCTTGCGGTGGTAGCCCTGCCCAATCACAGCCTGTATGATCCCCTTTTTACTGGGCAAACCCTTTGTTTCTTGCTCTGTACTCTGAAGAAAAACAAGAGCTCAGTATAAAAAGGTTTCAATACACTTCATACACTCAAAATGTGAACGCTATTGAGACAAATATTAGAACGCATCATCAAGATCCTCTCAGAAGTCCTAAGAATTGATTTATTTTACAAAGAGTGAGTACACAAGTTCATCAAGTTCATTCTGTCATATTGTGAGAAGCAAAATATGTGCATCTGTACCCCTGTATTGGCCGTGATGCAGCACTCAGCCAGTCTGAGCCACAGTCGAGGGTTCGAGTGATACATCTGCACTGCCTCCATCAGACACTCAAATGCTGCCAGCGGCCGGCCGACATGAAGCAGTTGAATGCCACAGTTGTACAGCAGCTCATAGTGTTTATTAGCTAAAAGCGCACACATGGGAATGCCTGTGAACTTTTTAGCTGCTGTTGAGAGCAAAACATAACACTGTGAAACATTTATAAATCACAATCATCACCATTTATTAAACTGTTTAATAATTAAATGATTTAATACCATTTATCACACTGGAAGCTATGGTTAATTACAGTGTTTACTGTACAAGGCCTGCAGCAAGATCTGTATTGTTTCTTTATTTCATTCATAATCCTCTCACCCTGTCCATTACTGCCATCCCCAAGATGGGCACATGTGTGGTCATTCTCCTGAAGAGCTTTCTTGAAATAAAACAGGCCTAGATTATGTTTTCCCATGGCAAAATGGATGCAGCCCAAATTGTTCCAGAACATACACCTCACACATTCACCTTTGAAGAGAACAAAACTAAAATATGATCAAAAAGATCCTAGGAAAGAAAAACTATTAGTTTTAAATTAGCAATTCATAACATTGAATCACACAGGCTGTTATTTATACTAGTTTGCTTGTTTCTCTCTGTATTTCCTTAACAAGCTGTTGTGGTGTTTGACTGTGATGTGAATTACACATGAGTGTTTACCTGTCTTCAATGGTCCTGGATGCTCTGCAATATTTGAGCTGTTGAGGAGTTTCACAGCTTTCCGATAATTTCCCCTCAAATACTCAAAATTACTCTTCAGGAAAAGGGAGGGGGCAGACTACAGGAGGAACACAGACAGTGTAAATTACAGTTAGAAGCTTCAAAATATGCATTAAACAAGTATTAAAAGTGCAGAATTAAGGTTCTCTTTAGAATGAACATGTTTGCATAAGTGATCTACTCACATTTCCAGATGTGTTCATAACAGATTTTATTTCTCGTTTGCAGGCTTTGAGTGACTTCATCTGAATGAAGGCTCGAACTTTATACTGCGCAAACACATCTTATTTTAGACTTATTTGCTTGTTTATGGAAAACATGTACAGATTAGATGCTAATCAATCTCTTTCTGATTCATTTTAGAGTTATCTCAGATTCAACATTTAGTACTAAATGCAACAGCCATTAGAAAAAAATCCTCTTATATTTCAGCTTATGTTGAAACTCTGCACAATACATTGGCATCTTGCCCTGAACTGGTTTGGTAGGCATTAACTCACCTGATGCATCTTTGACTTGGCTGCCTCGATCATTGCTGTGAACTCTGCTTTATGAACTGCACATTCTTTATTTGTGGTGGTCTGGTATGTATGACATGGTCAAAATCAGAGTAAACAAAAGCATTTAAATAAGCAGCTCTCACAATCTGAAGCAACAAACTAATTTGAGATGCTCATGCGTTTTCATACATAAAAACCAATTATAGTCCTGACAGGTATATATAAAAATAGAAAATATATAAAGCTACAGAAATAAAAATAAATGAGCAGTAAAACTAAAATAAATAAAAAGGAGTGACAAAAAGCATCCTAAAAATCTTTTTAAAAAAACATTAAACCAATCTTATGGGATTGTTAACCATTACCTGACAAGTTTAAGGCCCAATGCATCTAGAGTTTTTTTTACACCAGTAGCATTATTCAAGCAAATTGTTAGCTGACTGTTGGTAAATCTCTACTAAATCATTAGAATGAGCAGCACATCTTTACCACCTCTCCTTTGCCATTCTTGTTATTTCCATCTTTCACAGTCAGTTTCTCCAGCATGGCTAGCATATGCAGTGCTTTCTCTGGCCGGAAGGTGAGCAGGTAAAGATCCACCAACAGCAAACAAACAGCCTGAGCAAACTGTTCTTCTAGGACATAGAACATCATCATGCCATGCCACACTTTAGCACCAGACCTGAAACAATACTTTAAGTGCACTTAAAGCCATTGCACCCTAAATGCTCTACAATAACAGTCATTCTATAGCATACCAAAGGGTTCGAGGAACTGGTAGAGCTTCTCTCCGATGGATATAGCTTCTGAATACTGTCTCATGTGGTAAAGAATCACAGCTTGATTGTAGGTAAGAATACTGTTTTCAACATCATCCAGACCATCAATATCATCTGCAGCCGTATGCATCTGCAACCAATGAATTACTATCAGTACTCAAGTTAGTACAGGTTTTCATATGATAAACAATATTTGGCCATAAAACTACAGCAATGACCTTTATTGAACATACACATTCATCAATGCACATCTTGATTTTGCTTAGAAAGGCATGTTTTTCTGGAATTATAAACCCACCACAGAAGGAAAGTTCTAACCTTAACCATCATAGCCTAGTTTTTAAACAAGTGAGAAACAACACACTGATATAAATGGTTTTTAAATCTCCAGCCTAACTCCTAAATCCGATTGAACAGAAAAGGTGTTTCCAAACCAACCAGAATATTGACCCAGGAACATCTGGAAAACTCAACGACTTAAACAGATGACCAGGTAAAGAAATTTAATATCAAACCTGATTGTTCAATGTTATTAACGTATGTTTCAGTGTGCTGGTTGTTGTCTGTCCACTTTTATAAAATTCAGTCACAGCTTTATTCATTGCAATCTTGTAGTCCTCCTTGCTCAGCTCCTGGAGGTTGTCCAGGTGTTTCAGAGACTCACTATAGCTTCCAGCCTGAGAAAAACATCATGAAATACCCTGACAACAGTGCATACATACTGCACTCTAATATGTGAATGCAAGTTATCTACCTTAAAGGCCTCATAAGCATTTGTTGCCATCTCTTTCTCTTGTTTTGAGATCACAGGAGATGAAGAGTTATCATGTTTCATATCAACTGCTTGCTCTTCAGAGGAAACAGATGCAGTTAAGAGACAAATGTTTGCACCAACTCACGCAACATCTAATAGCATTTACCACAATAATACAATTGCCATCTATAATAAAAAACAACACACATTTAGCTTTTGTAATATAAGCAACCAAGACTAATTCAAAATGTCATTACGACAAATAACAATTTAAAACATATACTTACTACACAAATATCATTGACATTACCTGTCTGTATCAACAGTGCATTAAAAAAGCTAACTATCCGTTTGTCCGCAGCAGCTGCCATTATTGAAACAAACACGCTTTAAAATAATATGAAATAAAATTAAACTCATAGAACTGTCATCTGTTTACATACTGCTGCAGTATGTATCAGTATAAGTGAACAAACACACCACTTACCTGAACCTGTTTCAGCCATTCCACCAACCTGAAATACTAATGTTTTTCACTTCCACTGCAGCTAAAGGTATAAATGAACCCCACTGTTTAAATCTGTGAGAGTGAAACAGAAGATGTGCTTCCCCAAATCAAATTCTGTATTCCGCCATGAATGTTACCCATAAGTCCTGCGCTCCGCGAGGGATCGTTCACAGACGGCTCTCTACGGACGCGAGTGCCAACCGTCGGTATGGCGGAAGAACCGCAGCACTGCGGTCGATCGCGTTTTGTCGACCAACAGATGTCGACATTGTCAAAGAAAACCAGTTGAACGTCCCAGTCCATCTCAGTCTATTTAAAGCAGTAGGCGTACAAGTTATAAGAATCGGTGTTTGGGAAAAACATACGTTTTATATGTTTAAGGGCAAGTACCCTGCCCAGATCATACAAAGAGTTTAATATCAACAACATAAATCAACCAAACAGCAGCAAGATTAAAAGATAGCAATAGATGCAATAGATTGCAAATATATCTTTCCAAACAAGACAAATCATTGCCCTCTTAAAAGGTTTACTGCATTGCATGGTATTACTGTGTTAAAACATCGACTTACTGAATTGTTTTCTACTACAGCTGTTTTCTAAATGAGTCTATTACCCATAGAGTCCAAAAGCCCCTCTTTAATTGACATGAAGAGGGGAAAGGAAAAAGACTGATGAGAGAAGAGAAAGGGCTGTGATTGATGGTCTGTGAATTTCAGGTTATTCAAAGAGCCAGTATCTATGACTGATCCCCCACTCAGGGCACAGGGGAAATTGGAGCATTCCAGAAAAATAACTCATTAGTCTTGAGTCAATTTTAGCCACAAGAAAAAGAACTCAGAGAGAGAGTTCTAGAGACTCCCCAATGCAAAATCTCCAATCCAAAGATTACTTAAAGTTCTGTTCATTTCCTTTGATAATGTGATGTAACTTTGAAATGCTTTAGGTGGTCTAATAACCAATTCTAACTGTTGACACATTCATCTCTGTCAAAGTCTTGCCAAAGGGCAGATAGGTAACATCTCTGGGGACAATTCTGTGAATTTATTGGTTGTTTTGGCAGCTCCCTTGACAGCAGTTAGGATTACAAAGACTGCACATACAGTTTTCAGTTTCATAGACATAGTACAATTGCTTTATACTAAAGCAATTCAGCATTGACTACTTCTACAATTCTTTAGTACCATTTGTTGTTGTTTGGTTTACCTGGCAACCAGTCCTCCTCAGACAATAGATCCATCTCAGGGTTAACTTAGCAATCATGGTGTCACAGATATTCTAGGAAGATGTCATTGTACTACTTATAATTTACAATCTGGACAATTAGCTTAGTCATTTGCAATGGAGTAGGAAGTCATTATGAGTGAAGGAGATGCTTTTATTGGGCTCAGAGAGTATTCAGAGACTGATGAGAGCTGGTATATGAACACCGGTCTCTTTGATAAAGTGTTCCATTAAATTTGTGCTTGTATGGAGACAAAAGCATTTCTGTTACTGCCCCACAGCGGGACCTGCTGCTGTAGCTACAATATCAGATCCTGCATCCAGAAAGCTATATTTTCAAGCTATAAATCTTCAATGGGGTATTTTGGGACATTTGGGATTTGATGGCTGCTTCATATTTATAAATGGTTGTTTTGACCAAAAGTGCAAAAACACTAATAAAAATGCTTATTTTGGAGGGATTTTTAAAATCAAATACAAAATCCATTATTCCAAATCATATTATGCAAGAGGCAATTTGCAAAATAAGTCCTTCTGGCAAGGACTCCAAAAGAGCATCGTGTGTGCTTGAAGTTGGACCTAACTCTGAATTCCTGTAAACAAGCATATTGTGTAAATGAGATTGGTGGGACCGATAATTGACTCAAAAATACACATTTGGCACTCACACACTTACCAGGCTAGACAGACTTCATCATCAACTCTCTGAGGAGATGAAAGCTGCAGAACAGGAAATTATTCCTAATTGCTTCATTTACTCTTAATTACACAAAAACACTTTCATCTCCTTCCCTTAAAGTCAACATGAAATGTTGTGACGTTCTTTTCTTATCTTTGATGGTGCATGCGATGCATAAAAGAGCTTCTGGAATTAGAAAAAATGGAGGCGGGATTTGAGTTTGTACTTCAGGAATTGAAGGGATCATTAGAAGTTGTAGGGGCTAGAAACTGCCTGGTCATTAGTCAGTCAATATAGCCCCGTCCTCGCCAATATATACACCTTCAGGAGAAAAGTGTTTCAAGGGGAGGGGAGGATAATGTGAACATGCATTTAAAACAAACAATGACGCACATGGCCAAGTCATTTATAAAGAACACTGCTACATTATATGACAAAAACTACTGCAATTATTTGGCTAAAATGGTTCTGTAGGTCTGTAACATCACTTTTCTCTCCTCAGAAAACCCCCCCAGAACAAATAGACTTTCCTGTTCATCCTACTAGGCTGCAAATATCAAGGTCTATAAGCTGAGGAAGATGGACTCCTTTAACCTTCTCATCATGTATAGTCCTGCCAAACAGACTCTTCTGACAGGTAGAAGTGATGAGGAGGAGTGTCTACACCCTCATCTCCTCTGGGTCTCCAGAGTCCTGCACATCCACAGAGAATATGAAACAGAATTCAGACCTTCTTCATATCAGTCAACCTGTTTGCTCTTAACAGCCTTTACAGAGATATAGAAAGAAATGCATCTGATATTGCTCTAAAGTTTGAGGGAATTCCTATTATTGTAAATACAATACAAAAGTATTATGAAAGTATGTGTAAGAAAGTTCATTAAAGTTTATACCTTGGAAGAATTAATTGCAAAAATAGTCTGAAGTCTTTGCTGCACCATTCATCTATTTCAAAAAAAGCTTTTGGGGGATTCATTTAGTTCAGAGCCAATTTAGACTGATCCAACAGGGAAATCACTTCATAAGTCTCGACTAGAGACTGCCAAAGATTTTGTCAAATGAAACCAGTTGAAATATGAAATGGATTCTCACCTTTAACACCTGTGGGCACGTTCTACATTTAACTGATGTAAATTGACTGAATATAGTATATAGAATCTATATAGTAATATTAAGTAAGCTGTTAAGATGTATAGTCTGATAACTGCATCCAAGTCACAGTAACACACTGTACTGGTATACAAGGAGGAACTATAAACATTACAATGCATCCCCCAAAATCTGTTAAATTATGAAAAGGGCTGGTGTGTAACTTTGATTCATTATTTAAAAAATATATTTTTATATTTATATAAATATATTTAGATGCAGTGAGCCTACAAACAGGTTTAAGATTTACAGCTTTAAACAGCTTAAGCTTGGTACAGACCTTTTTACAAGTAAAATAAGAACTGAGAATAATAAAATGAGAGGTGTAGGTTGCATGGCCCACTTTGGTGGTGTAAATCACCAAAAATGATATACAATAATGACAGCTTTCTTTCACCCACCTTGTTTTCAACAGTATATACTCAGTCCCAGGGTGTTTCGTACCCGTTTCCATAATGACCTGACCAAAATCCCAACTGAGATAGAAAAAGCATGTCATTGGTTATGACTGTTCATTTACTTATCTCTGCACATCTTAACATCCTCTGGAACTACATGACATGCCCTCCAATCCTTTAACCAACAAAATGACTTGAGAAGAGTATATGCATCAAATCACGACTCTGAATTTAAACCAATGAGACAAGGCTTCAAAATGTGTTGCATAGAACTTCATGCAAGTCACAAGCTATTTAAAGTTTTGGATTTAGTCATTTTGACTGAGTTTGTATGAACACAATCACAGAACAAAAAGGTGCAAACAAAATCATTTATTTTATATAATTAAACAATCAGGCAATCTCTGTGAAACTTTATTTGCAGAATCTATTTTAAGCTGTTTTCATTTAGTCAGTCCATAAATATTAGCCTCAGCATTAAAAAAAAAGAAATACAAGGAAATGAAGGCCACTTCAGTGTATTGAGAGTTGTTAGATAATTGTAAATCATTTGTCTTGAGAAAAGACATTATTGTTTTTTAGGAGCAATGTTTGCCTGCGCGTGTGTGTTAATATTATTTTAATCTGTTATAATGTGCTGTCATGATTGTTTGAAAGTTTTATTAAAGTATACAGAATTTGTTTATTATTATTATTACATTTTATAACTACATTTTATTTATCTGTAAAGATAAAAATGAGAAACACAAGAAAGAGTTGATTTCGTGCATACTAAGCATGCAAATAAATAGATAAAAACAGTGTGATGTCAAACGTTTATCCTCCCCCACAGTCCAGTGGAGATGAAACTGACAGACATGATGTAGAGATGATTGATACTTTAGTCTGTTTCTTTATACATCCAGGACAGATAAGCCTCATTTAAGCCTCTAATAAACAG
Organism: Yasuhikotakia modesta; assembly: GCA_036877545.1. NCBI lineage: Eukaryota > Metazoa > Chordata > Actinopteri > Cypriniformes > Botiidae > Yasuhikotakia > Yasuhikotakia modesta. The sequence continues at coordinate 203,549 of JBAJNP010000014.1, forward strand.
CTTCATTTGCTTTGAATCTGTCATGACCTATAATGAGGTCAATGAACTGCAAAGCAAATATGTGGCTTGAATGATTCAGTTAACAGTCAGGGACCAAAATGGCTCACAGAGATGTTGTTCAACAATATTGCTTGTTATTTCAAACACTAAGTGTGGGCTAGTACATTGTGAAAGTGAGGGTCAGTTTATATAATATAAAAACATTGAAGGACAGTGGATCAATAACTGTGACAAGTGTTGCATTTTAAACAAACAGACATGCAGTTGTCCTGCATTCAGCAATGGCTGACTAACTCTGCAGCGAGCAGCTTAACACAACAGGAAGGTTGACTTGATGAAATTAAGGTGAAGTGCACTGTGGGATAGATGAGGTCAGAGTGCAGGAGCTACCAGTGGTGCGTGACAAAACATATTCATCCTGCACCACTTTGTAACCCCTTCAGAAACATTATGCAAAAAAAGAGTTAACATATGTAGGTAATTTTATGATTGTTTTATTTTATAATATACTGTATTTTATTTGAGTGTTTTTCATAATTATTTAAGGCTGTTATTTGAATGGGGACGCACTGCTTTAACTCCTGGTGTTAATCCAGCAAAATTCTCCTAATCCACCTCATCAAAGCCCACCCACACCTCATCCTTCTTCTAAAGAGACTGTCTGCTTTAATTGGCTCTATCGGTCCTGCCACATTCTTATTTCCGCTCAATAGATGTGAAAAGTGAAGGATTATATGAATTCATTAACCCTTTAGATTCACTAAGTTATTTCAGTGTCTTAAATGAAAGTTTAAAATCTTGCAACACAAATGTATTGTATTCTGAAAAAGACACAGGAGGAGAAAATCAGAGCAAGGCCATAGAGACAACTACAAATAGAAAATAACAAACTACCAACCCAGGCAGGACAGACAGACAAACACTTACTTTGTAAATATATCAGTACGACTACATCTATTTTTAAACTGAACAATAGTTAATTTACATTGAACGTGAAGTTGTATATAAGGGCTCTAATAAGGCTGACAAACAATATATGCACTTGCAGGTTAAACCTTCAAACCCTGTAGCAGTTTTATTACTTCTGACTTTATAGCACTTTCTTTCATTTTATGTGCTATTTCTTGTCCAGCTCTCAGGACATGGTCACCAGTGATGGTTGAGACCACAATTTGAAGACAAAGCGGTCTGGAGATTCAGTCATTCGTGTAATTCTATTGGCTGTAATGAGTCATGCTTGTCTTATTCACCCACAGTCTTATTTCGGAACACTTCAGTGACATGCTAGACCTCGACTAGATACTGACACTGGTGATGTCAAGATAAAAAGAGAGGTGAAGTTCTGTAATAAGTGAATGGAACCACTATATAGAGAATTCCTTCTGATTTTGTGCAGCACTTACAAAAAAAATCATTTACTTTAAAACGTATTTGGTGCTGCTGAAAATGACTGTGTGACGGGACTGTGAGAAGATATAAGAAAAAACATAAAATTAATTAACAGTTTTAAAATAAACTGTGACCTCCAGCAATAATACAATTCACAAATCCAAACATTCAAAAAAGACCCCTTGAATGGATCTTGTTGGCACACAGTTAATTTAAAGACTCCTTCCACAGTCTTTAATTTAACCGAATAAACATTGTTGTAGCTCATTTTGTGCTTAATTTATGTAAACTTATGTAAAGTCTTTTTTTACCAGACATTTCTGTGATTGTATCATGTAATGTTGCTGTCTTTCTAAAACAATAAATGTTGCTTTTAATCATTTGTACCATAGATGAATTCACACTCTTTTTAACTCTATACCTGATGCGTGTCATCTCAGTACATGTCTTCATTAGCAGGAGTCTGAAAGACAGCGTTCCACTTCATTTCAGGAGTCGCCTTAATAAGCAGAGCCCACCAATCAAAATATCGACAAAAGAGACACTCTGTTAAAATAATGTATACACTGTAGGAGGAGAAAAGAGCAGAACTTCTTTTTAACACAAAGTAGTAAGACCTTGCTCTCTACTTCTGTTTGACTTTATCTACAATAGCTATTATTGCAGGAAAACAGAATTATGCTATTGTCAAAGTTGCTCACATTAATACAAGTCAGATAGATGGTCAGACAGAACAGATAACCACATCTTATTCAAATGGTGTGTCGTCACTTAAATGTCTCCTAATTGCATCACCACACAACAAGTGAATTATTCAGAAAGTCTAAATAGACTGACAAAAGTCAAGCTTTGAATATATTGGTCTGTATTTATAACCAGTTGATCCTCCCGTCCCATGTCTGAGCACTGAATGACACTGCATCTGACAATAAGCCTTCCTGGCACATAAATCATGGGGGACTTATATTTACCTAACTACAATGTACACCACCTTAAACACCATCATTTGAAAACTCATCAGACATAACATTATATAACATTAGAGAGAAATCTGATACATATCAAAGTGTGTTTAACTGGTGTACCAAAAACAAACCAGTGGTAGCAAAGGTCACTGCAATGAAGCAATGAACACTGCAAAGGTCAGGAGTTCTATTCCCAGGCAACACACATGATAATACTGTAACTTACATGCACTGTAAGTTGCTTTGGATAAATCTATGTCAAAAAACAATAGCACTTGAAATTAAGATATGAGTACAGTATAGAGTACAGTAATATATTTTAGAGCCCAGTTCAATAATAGTACAGGGAACATGAGAAATGATAAATAACAGTTTTTAGTTTACACACTTTTTACAGTTTAATTAATTTTACCCTTAATTTTAGGGTGAATGTGATTTCTTCTGATCAAATACATACAGCATACTCCATACATACTAATACAAACAGCATACATACAGTATTTCCACAGCTGAATCATGTATACTCAAGGTTACATATCATATCTAATGAATAATGCCAAGTCCATTGAAACTACAGTATCTCATTAATATTGTCCCTCATGCTGATTTTAAAAACCTTTCAAATAGTTTGAGGTGTTGTAATCAGAATGACTTAAATAACAACCTTATAATTTAAATAACATAATAAAATAAAACCTAAACCTTGAATTTTAAATAGGTATTTTAAATCTATTTAATATAGATTTATCTGAGACCAATGAACTGAAGTCTTTCTTGTTAAGTCAAACAGGATTCCTCTACTGGCTGTGGTGCAGGGACTCACCACATGTCCTTCTTGCTTTCAGTAATGATTTGATTCTTATGGACATAGTTGGGAAGATGTTTTGATGCTATCAATTTTCTGCATCACAAGCAAAGACTATATTCCTATTCTTGGCCACTGAGAACAGCCAGACCCGGTCATGAGGATTCACTCTTCAGTGACCCAAAAAGAACTCCACCTTAACCAGAGAAGACAGTACTGTAGCTGTTATACCAAACAGCTGCGTTCTTCAAGCTAAAAATATTCATTGTAATAACTTGTGTCTTAATTTGTTTCAATCAGGAATATGTTTCATTTTGTATTTTATCTTAGGACAAATAGTTTTCACACATACTGTATTTTTACCATTATCTAATTCCCTGAAGACAAAATAAAAGCCACACAATATTTGACATTGTGGTATTGCAGCTGAACACATGCTAGCCCCTTAGGTAAACATTTAGCATCTGACATTATTTCCTTTGCAGACAGCTACGGTCCTTATCAACAGTGACAATAAACTGATAAATACATTAATTATCCCTAATAATTCCGCTTGTTCAATTGATTGTAGGGACAGGGGCTCATTGTAGCTTCCTGTATCGCCGACTCACCTGAGGTCTGTAGTAATAAATCAGACTGCTGACATGGAACATTTATTTCTTGTGACTGAGGTCAAAGTAAATATGATAATGCTAATAACAGTATGACAAGGAAGTTTATCTGGACTATTTTTATACTCCAAACTACAATGTGAAAAGAAGGTTTATTCATGTAATAACATCTAACTGACAAAACACAGTCAAAACAATATTTTCTGTGTTAGGGTAAACCAGCTACAAACAAAGTGTAACCTTATAATACCCACTAACTAAAAAAAAATATTGAATGGGCTAAACTAAAAAAGAAACACTATTTACCAGTAGTCTATAGTCTTATGTAAGGTATGAATTGCATTTCAAGGTTTCAGAGACTCACAAACATATTCACTTCTTGACTCATAACAGGAAGTGATTGTTTCAAGGACCTGATTAAACCCATGTGACGTGTGCACTCTGTATTACCAGAAAACATAGTCCTGTTATTCTCTGTTTTCATATCTCCTTAGACACTTTGGCATTTTTATGCCAGCGAAAACACGTTTCAGTCCACAAATTTGCACTGACTGAAATGTACCTGACTTTTTGACGACGTTTCTCTCTTTCTTCATCCAGCTGACACGAGAGCTCTTAAGGCCTCCAGAAACATTCTCACGCACTGCTGTTTTGCCCTTCGTCTGCTGGGTCCCTGTCTTATTGATCTGGTCATATCTGTTAGGGTGTTTTTCTCGGACTGCCAGAGAACTTCCCACATGGTTCAAGACTAACATGATACTTTGTTCCCTCTATATGGTCAAAGGAACGCGTCAACACGTCACTGGAACGTGGTACAAATTATCCAACCAAATAAAAATTATCAAATACACAGACTTCACTGATCTGACTTCCTGAGTGAGGTGTGTTTTCAGTGGGTATTACTTCACAGCAGATGTGTCATGTGTGGCCCTTTGGATTTATAAGGCGAGTGGATTTGAATACAACATTCAAATATCCTGCATAAAAAGGTTACATGAAGTAAAAAATAGTCTGAAACGCTGTTGCATAAATCATGTCAAATCAAACTTTTTTATCTGCTTAAGTTACCAGCTTTTATGTCAGCGCCCCTTTATCAAGAATAAAATGTGTATGTGTTCCTTTCACTCGTCTCTATTTCTCCTTTTACCCATCTTCAAAAATCTCTACTAAAGGAAAAGGTTCTTTACAGAACTTTACATTTTCTGTTGAGCCCTTATATCATGGGGTCATTTTTTGGATTTAATTTTAATTTATAAATTTTGTATTTATTTTGATTTTAATTCTTGCTTTAAAACACACTTTATCTACTTTATATACCACTATATTTCACAAAATAAGAATTTGTCCTGGTATGTTTCTCTGCCAAGTACTTGTTGCTCTGATCAAGAGAAAAAAGAGCCACAAGCAGTAAGAGCCTGTGACATCACTTTATGCTCCAAATCACTGCTTGTGTTTCAAATCATATTAGGTGGCTCTCATAAAGTCGAAGAACTCTTAATTGCCACTCACATGCCCTCCATACTCAAATGTTTGTCATGTAATTATTCTCATATAAACAACACATGAAGCAGTTTATATGAGAGTGTCTTCTCTAATTATGGTGCAGATAAATATTTCTGGCAACAATAGTGTCAAAACACATGTTGCATTAGACTGTTGGCTTCGGGACACAATTAACATTAGGGAAAAACATACACATACCTCTAATGGGCGAAATTCAGAGCATTGTCAATTAAATACTTTGGTGCTCCTCCAAAAACAATCTCAACAATGCAGTGACTGTCAGCAGATAACTACAGGACACAGAGTAACGGGGAGAACAACAGGCTATTTATTAAACATAAACAACAGAACTGTGGGGAACCAAGGAATCCAAACGGGAGAAGTCTTTCTTGGACAATCGAGAGTGTAGCTGGTGGGGGAAGCGCTGGAGTGTGGGTGCGTGGGAGATCACTGGAGTTCTCTAGGAAAACCAAGGAACAACAGGGGAGTCTGGAACAACATAGAAACAACATCGAGACCAGACAAAGAGTGAATGAGAGGGAAGCAGAGAAATAGAGAAGTTAATTGATGATGACAGGTGAGGGACATCATCAATTAACAATTAGTATGCTGGTGATTGGGATCTGGTGAGGGCAGTGGGTGGTGGTTGTGACTCCCTGACAGTGACAATGTAATGAAGGTATAAAAAACATATAATATATCATATCATTGTAATAAAGGTGCAACATATACAGTTTGTAGCATTTGATATTTTTTTTAAATCTCCTCACTGTCCAAATCATGCACAAATTAATGCATGGACACATATTGTGTCTGTTCAGACATAAAGTCAAAAGGTTTCACAACAATTTCCTAGCCAATCACAACCTGTATATATTTAACATTATATATAATGGAACTGAGTGGAACCACCATATTTTATGTATTTTTAAACCAATATGATTTATTTGCAGATTGCCACCATCAGATTTAGTGCCACCACCATGATTTCTAATGCTGATGCAGTTCTGGTACCTCACTGGTACCTTAAACCTACCTCTCACTGGTACCTACCTCTCACTGGTACAATTAAGACAACATTACTGTTATTTATCAGACCTTTCACTCTTTAATACTTTTCTGTGTTGGTGGCTGTTTCTCTCTGTGTCTCCTCCCTCTGGGACACTTTGCCATTGGTCTCAATGGATTCACTCCATCACCTCTCAGCCTGGCTGTGTGTGGCAGCTGAGAGGCAATCTATACAGATGAGCAAGTGATGATTGCTGTGTGTTTCATTAGACTTTATCATGGTATATCTCTCAGACCTTGGGCAAACTAGATGATTTTGAAATCTTAACCAATTTTAGTGTGTGGCCGGCCTTACTCTTTCTTTATTTCTCTGAGGTCAATGAAAACATTATTTGACACTGGGACATTTCCTCTATTGATGGGGAAGAGCATAATACTCATTATCCATTACATAATGAAACTGATTTGAGTATGAATGAATTGCAGTCACTATGAGTGCTAGTCATAATAGGAGTGACTCACCAATATGAATCAGCCACTCAGCATATCTTTATAGCCAAATGACAAAGCCTACCAGGGGTTGTTGGACATTCCAAGGGTGAATTCCAAGCAGACTGTGCAAACAAGGGGTGTGCCCTCCATTTAAAAGTGCTCTAGGAGGCATAAACACAACTTAAACTGCCAGTCAGGTAGAGTCTCTGAACATTTATTAAGAATGAACATTAGGCTGTATGCTAACAGTTAAACACTAATCGTCAGTTGAACATTAAGCTGTATGCTAACTTGCACCTACAATAGATGTGTGATTGTTTTCATTTTCGATTGTTTCTAGAGAGGAATAGCAACACTGTTAGTAACAATTATTGTTAATGCAGGACTAAGTTTAATACTTTGCATAAGCTGTATAATACGCTTTCACTGTCCCAGTTTTTACTATGCCAATCACAGTAGCATGTGTCTATGTTAAACACATGTCTAGAAGACACAAACCCTGGATTAGTTATAAAGGTCAGCATTAAATGTGTTGAACCATACAATTGATCTTGCCATGCCAACAGGAAAGAGGGAGCGTTGTTTATCCGATAATTGCAAAACTAGCCAGTGGGCATTTAAACAAGGACCTCAAGGCTGTGCAGGTGGAAAATTACATGTGGAAAGAAAAAACATCTGTGTGAAAGACTATCGATCAATGTTTCAGTGCATTTAAGTTTTCTTTTTGCTAATAACAAGCAATCAATATTGGAGGGTTGTCTCTGCTACATTTGCTTTTATAAAAGTTGCACTGACAACAATGTTACAGATGAATGCATTTGATTCAGTTTTTTTTGGCTTACAGTAGAAAGAAAAAAGAATAGACAGAGAGACAAAGAGAGAAAGGGAGAGAGACAAAGAGAGAGAGAGAGAGAGAGAGAGAGAGAGAGAGAGAGAGAAAGAGAAAGGCCTAGAGCTGGTCAGTCTAAAAGGTGTTACTGTGTGAATTGTGGTCAGTCTAGTCCATTCAATTGTGTCGCTTCTGCCATAAAAAACTGTTTAAATGACTCACAGAGAATCTAATAAAACCCCATTTATTGTAGCTCAGAATGAGATTACAGTCGCACAAACACTGATGCCCTGAGACAAAAAGGTATGAAAGTTTTTTGATGAACTTCCTATAAAAGTTATACATCTGGATTACAGTTCTGCCACTGGATTCAACTCTATTGCTTATGGAAAATCCAATGAATTTTGCAAATGTTATTTTAAACAAAAAATATTCGTCATATATCCAGAATGAAAGTAACAGCCAATGCACTTTCAATTTCACTCTTGGGTCTTTCCTTCAGACTTTAATACTTGAGCTTGTCTTCAGATTGTCTTTTATAGACTTTTGCTGCTGCTTAGAAGAACAATAACTGTGACCTACATTTGTGATTGTCTGTCTGTCTGTCTTTCTGTCTGTATGTATGTAATTGTGACAGGCTGTCTGCTCTAAGGTTTGACCAAATGTGAGACAAAAGAATGGAATTAAACAGAATGTAAAATACCAGAGGAAGCAGGAATCTGCCTGTAGGATCTGTTATTATTGTCCATTAGAAATCCTCTGAGTTCTTCTTATTATGCATTATGACTGCTACAGTTTAGAACATGCTGTGAGAAACACTTGAAGTGTCATTGTAAGTGCCAAGATCTACACCACTGGTGTCAATTATTACACAATAAGGTTACAGATATGAGTTACACTCTCACAGTAAGATCAATACAGTGTTTTTCAACTAGCAATCCCTTGGATTAAAGCTGCAGTTCTGTTTCCTGTATCTTCTGCAGTTTCTACTGCATTAATTTACTTGCAACATTGTTAAGGAACTTGTTTCCCAATGAAAAAAACATTAAACAAGTTCATTCTGTTTTATGTTAGCATTCAATCAATATTACCCCTCTAATGGTGGCTCATGTGTGTTTTAAAATCAGTCTCATAAAAGCAATCACTTGCAAGTGTTAATATGAGATTTAATAATGTTGGTTTTGATGCTATTGTAAGTATTATTGTTGTTATTACTCACATTATGCTTGTTCTAATCCCCTACCACTGATTTTTGTGGACTGACTTTTACCACACTGTTTTAAATGAACTGTGGCTTTTTCTCAGACATACAGTACTACTGTTCAGAAGCCAGAAACGAAGGCAAAAATCTCATATACTTACACTGAAATGGGAAACTAAGCCATAGATATTGAGTTTTAGAAGTAGGCTATTTTTACTTAAGAAGGTAAGCATCCAAACAGAAAACCCTAGCAACCACCTAGAACAGTGTGGCAACTGTCTAGCATGACATTTAAAAACACTCAGAACATTTTAACAATAGCAGAACAATGAACTGGCAACCTCACAATGTGCAGGTGGTAGATCTTATTATCTAAAATATTAGTTTTTCCATATAATTGTATTATTGTTTTAATAACATAACAAACATTATGTTTCTCTGATAGCCCTTGAAAACAATTTTGACATTCTTGTAATGATGTTTTTGGCCATCCTTAATAAGCATCCTGGCTGATTACAACCCTTAAAAATCACCCAGTTTGCCCTGTTCCATAATTAGCCATGTCTTCACTATTAGCATCACACACTTCTGATGTCCTTCTAGGCCCATGAAGATCTGGCCCCTCTGATAGCCCCTCACACTCTGCTCATTGACATCAACCCAAAGGCCTCTGAGGTATTGCCGTGGTGACAATGAAGCTGCTGTTTCTGTGACTCACACACTCCAAGTAATTGCCGCACTTATGCAGCAGCGCTCTCGTATCCTCTCCAATCAATGGGCTCTGCCATTGGATTATTTAATGAATCATGTTGCTTCTTGTTTTGGAGTGTTGAATGGCATTTGCTATACAGTTCTAAAGCTCTTTGCTATTCAGTGTTTCATTATTGCCCTGTTTAGATGTTGAGAGATGTTGTGAGGGAGGGACACAACTTTGAGCTCGTTTAACCCAAGCCAGGAAGCAGTTGTCAGAAAGCCAACATTTTTTCCTCATGTGTTAGAATTTTTCTTGTTGATCAGATATAGCATCACAATGTTACAACTTGATGTTTGCATCTTGTGTGGAAAAAATGTGAGTGATGCTTACATAGACAGAACTCTGCACAATGCTAAGTTGTATTAACAGGGCCATTTATAAATTCACAGGACTCTTGACTAAATTTGTATAGGGGCTTTTTCTTATTACCTAATGACAACTGGAGTACTGATGATGTCTTCAACATCATCAGACCAGAATATTCACAATCTCTCTCTGAAAAAGCTTCTATTAACTAATATTCAACTTACATGTTTTCAGACAAAGTGAATAACCCTAAATCATGTCATGGCTGATGTGTATAATGAGGTCCACAGACCTGCAGAGTTTAGCTCCAACTCTGACTAAGGATTCATAGATTTAAAGCATTTATTGTCATGCGCACAGTAATGACACAAAGTTTCCCTGTGCAATGAAATTCTTACTGCACACTGAATGCCACAAGCATACAGGAACAATAAAGTAATAATAAGTGTAGCTATGACTAACCATAATATAATGTATAAAGTGTGTAGTGTGTATACTGTGTAGTTTTTAATAAAGTGTATAGTGACCATAGACATATGTACATAACAATAACAAATATAAAAACAACAGTGCAGTAAATAGCAGCAATACGTTAAGTAGTGACAGTAAATAAATATTAAAATGTGCAAACTTATGTAGCAGCAAGTGAGACAAGTCTGTGTCCAATGGTTACCCATTTAAAAGTCTAATAACTGAGGAAAGCACACCTGAAGCAGATAATGAAGCTCTCTGGGATGGCTAGAGATGGCTAGAACTGTTGGAGTTAAACTCTGATAATGTCTGTTAACCTCCAGGAGTTTTTCTTACAGAAAAAGATGCATGAATTTCAAATGTGTAAAAAAATGTCACCACATGTTTCACATGTGAGGGAAATTTACACAGGTTTCACATGAAATGTCACATTATGTTCTTCATGTCCACATGCAACAACACACTGATCTGATGTGTAATAAGAGATTGTGGAACATCTTGTGTTACAGAGGATGAGAGAGTGCTTTGTTCTTTGGCTTTTGACTGTTAAACCCAATATTTTAACAATGGTGTGATCTTCAAATTGCTTTTATGTTGAGTCTGACATCCCAGAACAGAAAACCATGATGATTGTAAATCATTGCTAATTTGTTCAGTTGAGTTCTAGACTCTCCAACACAAGTGGATGTACATACACACAATACTGATTAGGTTTGGTAGGTGTTGAGTAGGTGGGTTGAGTGTGAGTAATTGCAGATAAACAAAAACCCACCATGCCAACCCAAAACAGCCTTTGCACAGAACTTCATACAACAATCATGCAACCTCATTAACCCATTGTGGTATTGGGTTCAATTGTATAAATATCTAAACTAAAATCTACTACTTGAGCAAATGTAGAAAACTTTCCAGTTATGACTCAAAATTAAAAGCCATTTGACAATGGGAAAATCAGACTCAATTTTTTTTACATTATAGTGCAGACACAAGTCTTTATCTCATATAAAACTTAATGGTTTTAAACAGCAACTCAGAATACAACTCAGTCATCGGGAAATGAGGATTCATATTGAAAATAGGATATATTTACATACAGACTGAAATTAGTAACTGAGTTAATTAGTATATTAACTCATCCAGATATAACTGGTCTGTTTTCAAAGCAAAAGCACAACCTCTGCTTCTACCTTTGAAGACAAGACCACATGAATCAGATTACAGGGATTGTATTTACCTGCATCATGACGACTGGTCGACTGGTTAAGAGTCTTAAGAGTTATGAGTTGGGTTCTTATGGCAGTGTGCAGTGCAGCCAGCAAAGGAAAGAAGTGTCACAGGATCATTATCCACATTGTTTACAGGGGAGATCCCTCTCTCTGTTTAGTCTTTCTTTATTATTGTTTCATTTCTGTTCTGCTTTAGAACTAAAGCACAGATTTACAGCTGTACAGCTGAATGCAACAAGTGACCATCTGTGCCTAAATATGTTATTTTTAACAGATACATGTTAATATGTATCTTAAAATGTAAATATTAATTTTATAATCTTACAAGCTTGTTTTCATTTATACACTATATAGTAATTTCAGATTCTTTCATGGAACACAACAGGAATTGTTTCACAACAGGAACAGAACTTCTGCACTCCAAACAAAATATTTCTAAGTACATTTAGTTCAGAAAGTCTTCTGAAGCAACATGATAGCTCTCATTAAGTAACAGATTGACATTTCATTTATTGTGTAGTGTAAATCTTGCTTGACTGGCAAGAATAGAATAGAGCGGCTTGGATATTTTTCTATATATTTTTTGTGGAAGATATAAACTCTCTGTCCTGAGGTAAAACCAGATGAGCACCATTCACCGAAAGTGTAAGACACTGCTATGCAACATCAAAATGTGTCTCAAGGCCATTGGCTAAGAAGAGATGGACACATTACGGGGAGGTAAGAGGAAACTTGGTTGCAGGTAAAGTTTGAAATGCATATGTATTTTAAGAATGGGTTGACCTCTAGAGACCCTCCGGTCCCCTTGAGTGACAATGTCACAATCTGTATCCTGTGAGAATACTCTGCTTTCTCTGTTCTGCGTCAGGCTTGCGCAAACACACAACCTCATTCACTGCGCCTGTCGCTACGTGGGTCACACAGAGCCAGCCCACTTCAGAGCAGTATTTAAGGGCCCTTCTTGCTCAGTGCACTGAAGTTTCAGACACACACACACAATTGTTCTGCAGTCAGCGTGTGTTCTGTCTCTGCGCTCCCCTCTGCCAGTGGAACTCTGTTTCACCTAAAGGTATGAATTTATAATTGCATTGTTTTTTTAGTGTAGTTTGGCATTCTACCATTTACTTTCTTTGTTTTGCTGTAACAGATCTGAAGTCTGTTTTACTGGGATTTGTATTATATATACAGTATAATTGGCAAGCTTATTTTGCATATCTTAAAATATAATTCTTTGTATTTAATTATTTGTATTTGTAAAAAGTGAGGGTGAGAGATCTGACTATATGAATTGTTATAATGACTATAATGTGATTTGATGCACTAGAAGTGTAATTTTTTATTTGATATATTTATTGAGAAATTGGATTGAATAAATTGGATTTATTGCATCATTTTAATTAGGTATTTATTTTTATCTCTCTAAAGGAAAAATCATTTTTTTTAAAGATGGTAAATTGGACTATTGGTAAATCAAATGAAAGGTGTAATGTAATTAAACAGTTCTACTGGAGAAAGTTTTTTATTAGTGGCTTAAGGACCAAGTTAGGATAAAGCAATCATTAGACCTATAAATTGGATAAATTTATTCTGGAGGTTATCTTAATGGTCTATATTTTATTTGTTTCAAGGAACACTTATTTTACACTCTTACAAGCATTCCAAACAAGCAACAACATATTCAATCTTATGTTTTTGCAGTGCAGGAATATTATTTAAATCTGTATGTGTTCATGTTTTTCAGCCATGAACGCTGGAATCTGTGTATGTGTGCTGCTGGCAGCCCTCTCCACCAGCAGTTGTCTTGCTCTCCCCACACACTCGCAGGACGAGGGTCAGTCTGAGCGCGGCACTGTAGCAGAACATACACGCCACACCCGAGCAGTACCCTCAGGTCGACAACTCAGCCTGCTGTCTAAAACAGAGGATGGGGAAGAAGACCCCCGCAGGAGCCTGACTGAACTACTGGCCAGAATCATCTCTGCCAAAGGTAACAACACCTTTGTTCATCCATTGCACTCATTGGCCAATCAGATACGATACTGTGTGATTATGACAATTAAGGACTTTTTGCTCCCTCAGCAGGTGCGTACCGCAGAAGTCCCTCTCTCAATAGCCGGTCCGCGGGCCCTTCTCACAGGATAAAAGACAGAGATTACCTGGGCTGGATGGACTTTGGCCGACGGAGCGCAGAAGAGTATGAATATTCCTCATAAGACCCACTCAACCAATCACATCAGTCGACCTTATTAGCCAGCCACCTGTACAGACACATCCATTTGAATGATCACTAGTCAATCAAATCAGCGTTCGCGAGCTCTAGTACCACCTGATGTAAATTTGTTTGTATAATGAAGATGATGCAATATATGAATATATGTATCCGTCTATACACATTTCTTTTGCAGAAAAAATGAGTTAAGATGTAGTCTCTGTTGCTTTGATTCTCATAACTCATAACTGTATATATATTTAATGATTTTGTCCTCGCTTTAGAAATATCACAGGTGTCTATAAATAAATCATTGCCTTAACTTACTCACCCAAACTCCCGTAGCTTTCTGTGTGATAAATGTACTTAAAATAACACCAATTAGGTTACAGAGAAACTATTGCATTGGGTGAAATATAAAATAAAACAATTCAATTAGCAACTGAATCTAAAGGAAATTTAAAACAGAGGCCACTGGGTTGAAATAGCAGGTGTGAGCATGAAGATTTGGTGTGACTTTTTTGCTAGATACATCATAGCTCAGTGAAGCCATTTATGTGGTGTTGAGGGACCAGTCTAACAGATTACAGTTAATGATCTTATTATAAACGCTTTCTGTTCTATTCCCCCTGAGCTTAAGTTCCAGTATTATAGCACTACCGCTGCAAGTAGCCATCAACAGCAGTTCTCTTCCTGTGGCTTAAGGGCCCAATTACAGTTGTGGCAATAATACCCTGATTCTGCTACTGGGAAACTGGGTGAGATATAAAGCGAGACGGAGGACGAGAAACACATGCAGACAGTTAGACGGGAGCCGATGTTTTATGGTTTATTACGTAAACACTTGAGTTAGCACATAATGGATGAATCGTAGGCAGATGAGTATAAGTGAATGAAGGGGTACACCAAACAAAAAGGGCCATTATGCCACAGGTGTGCCTCTGTGAAAGAGATTTCATTCTGTTAGACAATATAAAGTGAACCAATAAATGCACGCTTACACACACACAGTGCCTAACATGAAAAGGTTCACAAACAGGGCAATTAAATGTGTTCTGGCAATGTGGACACGTTGTGTGGGCCAACTTATCAATTCTCTTCCTCTTACTCCCTCCCACCAACCCTCATGTACAAATGCGTCTTTCAAGTGTTTTCCACAAATGTAATACCAAGGAGTTTGTTTTTGCAATTTTGGGCACAACCAAGTCTTTTAACTTTAACGCAGGCAATATTTAAAAAAAAATCTTAGTAAATTCAATAAGTATACACAATATGTGCAGGAACTATTATATCATTTTTTAAACTTTTTAAAAAAAATTTAAACTTTGTTTGAGCTTAGAGGTGTGTGTTCAAATTAACATTTACAAAAAAGCATATACACAACCCACAAAGTCCACAAGCTTGAGAATGAAAATACTGGGGAACTTAATGCATCTTAAAACAACACAGTTTTCTGCTTGTGCATCCACAATAACCTTCAGAGTTTTATGGAAACCATCTTCAGCCAAACAATGTCATCTAAATATCATCACAGTGTAAATAAATAGTTGGTGCTCTTCAGTATCAAGTGGTGTGTTTATCAGTCAGCAGTCATCTGGTCACAAGCATCCACTCACGTCACATGGATTTGCGAGACAGGAACCCTCAAGGGTTAATGTCAGCTTCAGCTATAACACTATGAGTTATTCAGAAATGTGAACTGACGTATTTTAGACTCTCTTGTCGTGACTGCTCTGGCTACCTTTCTCTGTAGAAACGTGCAGCGTTCAATAACGTAACAAAAAGACTGCTGGGCTGAAACAGAGCCACTATTCACAGTTGGACATGTTACATTCATCATTGAATACATAACCATGTCTACCTGCAAACCCCTTGAGTCTCCCTCCAGAGCCTACAAGCGATTCCATTGGCTAAACTTTTAATTGGTACTTTCTTTAGTAAATGATAAATTGTTATAAATTTTAAATTGTTTATATTGCTGTATGATGTCATCTAAACTATTTTAAAATTATTTTATAAACTAGCATGTAAACCAAGCTGTGCTTTGTGAAACATCATGAAGATTTCTCATTCCTACATTGCCTGACATACAGGTACACAAAGGTAGCCTTTTATCTTAGCGAATACACTTAGGTTCCACACTAATGAAAATCTACCATAGTATTACTATAGCAAAAAGAATAGTAATTATAGTTACTTGGCAGATTTCTTACCACTTCTATCACCATAGTTTACTATAAACACCATGGTTAAACTATTTGTTTTTTGTCATGAGACTCACAGAAGTCACAGCACATGTATTGTTACTATAGTTTTACTACACATAAAAGCATCAAACTACGACGACTATAGGGAAACCATAATTACTACGTATTCACAGCAATCTTTCAAAGTCTGCTTCATCACAACTCTACCGTGATGGTAACGCACGCCCTCTAGTGATAAACGGTGCTCGTGCAAAAGAAAGAAAACGTTTTTGATCTAAGAAAACGAATTTGATCTAAATAAAGTTAAAATATCAAAGACAAACCAAACAACATTTTCTCAACTGGTTTATTGATGAGCCTCTGTTAATAGAGCTTCTGAAATGAACAGAAACATTTAAACCAGTCATCACTCACCAACAACTGTCATCACTCTCACTTTCAAGTTTAGTTTTTTATAAAAAAGTTAGCATGTTTAAATTCTTTGCATATTTACCATTTACAATATACAAGTAAATTGTCTTTTCTGTATTCTGATGAAATAAACACCACTGAAGTCAACGCTCGGTCATGTTGGAATCCTCTGTGGTTTGAAACACATTCAACAAATGTCAAGGTGTGAATAAATGCAAACGCACACACATTACACATCTCATGCATGTTCAACAGTATGTGCTTTCTCAATACATCAAATGTAATATTTCTGTCAAATCTTACGTCCTACATCTGCATTGTCAGTTAGGTTAAAACCATTAGGTCAACACACCAACACAGTTACAGTGTTTATGCCAATGCATATTGTAGCAGGCAAAGCCGTAATGAAGGATCCGTCAAAAACCAAAATAAAATAAAAGGCACTATGATTTCATTGCTATTGCACCCTTGAAATCTTTAAAGCTTTATATCATTCACACACAATATCAGTCAGCAGGCTTTCAAAGCCATAACAGATATACAACTGTTATCCCATACAACTTTTTATCATTGACTGAGGAAATGTGTAGCTGTGCAACTTTCCCCTCGGGTGTTCCATACTGCAGTTCCACAAATTCATACTAAAAACATCCACACAAACACTTATATAAATAATGTTGGTCTGACACAAATGACAGTAAGAGCAACATGATTATGTTTCAAGTTCATTACGGCTGCAACTTCTGCCTGCAGTTGTCAACAATTTTCTCGAAGTCAAACTTTAAGCTAATTTTTACGATGTACAGTACAGAGCAGTGTGCTCATATGCACATTAACTCCAATTTATGGCAACAGCGCCCTCTATGGACAGTCAAATCACTGAGCGTTTTGCTACACTGAAATTAATACTATTTAACTCATTGTTAAGCCATTTTAGACATTGAAATTATGCTGCAGTTATTTAACTGGATGGACTAAATGAAACAAGGCTTCTGTAACAGTTTCAATACTTAACATAAACAGGTTTTATAAATATTCGGCACAATTAAGGGGTTGGTATAAAGCTATGTGCTAAATGACCATTAAAACAATCTAAATCAGAGCAAGTAATCTATACATGAAAAACTTCATTGTTGATCAGTGTTTAGGCCACCGTTGTAGGCTACCAAAAAACTGCTGTGTTAGGAAGACCAGGTTTATAACATTTTTTTCATCCTTGAATGGTTTTAAAAGTCAAAAAGTGCTTAAATTAGAAATCATTCTGACCAAGGGGCATGAATTTTCCACTCTCTTCATATGCTACATTTCCTCACAGCTAGCAAGTGCAAAATGTCCAAAGTCTACACAAGAGGACAAAGGCTTGAAATGTACGATGACACTGATGAATAATTTGTACTGTATCAGTACAAACAAAAGAAAACACAAAGAAAAATAGGCTGTTACAGCAATTATTATAACAAAATAATCTATACAAACATCATCTTTATAACAGGCACTGTTGAGTTGTCACAAGGATGATATACTGTTGAGTGGTGATGACATGGAGGCAACATTCACTTTTCACTGAGGCTAGTTTGTCTATGTGGTCCAGGGGCCAATAGCAGATCTTCACTGGGTGGCCCAGGACCCTTCATAGCCATACTAGCCCCAACCATAGCTGGGTAGCTGCGGTTTCTTCTCATCCCTGAGTTCAGGACTGGCAGTCCTGCTATGGGGGAGGTCACCACAGCATGGGCCCCAAACGGTGGTCCCGGCCCTCCGATGCCCACCATGGACACCGGGGTAAGTGTTCTGGGAGCCAGGCTAAACCTCTTCACCTTGTCCACCAGCCGCAGGTTCTGCACACTAACGTCCGCCTGACACTGTGAATCTGCTTGAGCCCTTTCATCTGCCTCACGCACTTCCTTCAGAATAGAACTGGCTGGACGTGAAGCCAGGAAGGTTTCGTAGGGTGGGTCTGAGGGACTGTAGTCTACAGGCAAAACAGGGCTGGTGGGTTTAGATTTGCTGGGGGAGTTTGGAGGGGTGGAAGGAAGGGTGTCTGAGCCCAGATGTGTGGAGGTGCTAGTCTGGGTCATAGGTAGGCAGAGGTCTTGTGGAGGGGCTCGATTCGCCCGGTCCCAGCTGTGGGGGTTATAAACAGCAGCAGATATTCCTCTCTCCTGCAGGAGGCGTACTAGGCCTAGAGAGGTACTGGTGGTCTTGGTGGAGTCACGCAGGTTGGTGAAACTCTCTGCCAGGCTTAGGCGGCGAGGTGTGCAGGGGGTGGACACAGGGGTTGAATGCAGACTGTTGTTGGACATCACACATGAGGCCAATGAAGGACTCGACAAAAGGCTAAGGAAAAAAATTGATTGGTTTGTAATATCAGGCTGTTTAAACAGCAAACCAAACCATGCATTGGTTATTTAACTGGCAAATCTCACAATATGATTAACAAAAGCAGAGGTTCTCCTACAGTGCAATAATTCCAAATCCAGCAAATGTTCCTTACTAGGGTAATGTGGTTAGTAAGATGGCAGTCAGAAGGGTTTGTGTTGTCACAGATTTTTTATGCTTTACAAACACTTGCACACTTCAGCCACACTTAAAATGTGCTGTATAAATTTCATTGCATTAAATAGAATCTACACCTACAGGCAAAGGGTGTAAGAACTGGAGAACTGGTGTAATTTATGGGCCAATTTAGATTATTATCTCATAAAGGATGACATATCTTAATCCTCAAAATATCTATATCCTATATCCTGTTTTACTGTTTGTTTAGACATGTTTTAAACTCTTGGAGCTATTAGCATTACTAATGTTTATGCACTTTGGAGTGCATCCAAAAATATGTTTACATAAATGTCTAGTTGTATACAGAAAATCCATCAAATAATACTGCATACAGTCTCCAACAAAAAGACTTGTGAGGTTAAACAAACCTACTGCAGGACAGTTAGGGTATTAGAGTGATCTCAGGTTAGAAAACAGAACACTCCCATGACAGTTCCCTGTTGAGGGCAAGGCAGGCCATGCTAATTCTCCTCACCCCAAGTGGGCACTGCTTAGTGAGAATGTTCTAAGCCCGTCACCAAAACAACATGATAGACAGCCGCCTCTTCATCCTCATCATATGATCTGTAGAGAGCCAATCACACAACTGTACCGGTTGCCATAGAGATGAGCTATCTGTCAGGGGAATTTCATTTGAACAACATAGACCCTGACCCAAATGGCACACTTGATGGGCTTCTTGTGTAAAGGCTTTTGCTTGTCTGAGAATCATTGAGAATAATAAGTAAAGAATATACAGTATCTGTATTGATGTATGGGCTGAAGTGGTGAACCGGTATTACCTGGGTGTGACTCTGGTGAGTTCATCTGTAGGGTGAAGTATCCGACAGGTAGTGAAGGTGTATGTTGAGCTGGTGTGAGACATACATTTACCAGGGAAATGCACTGGGAACAGCAAGAGAGGAGAGACAATGATCAGTACATAACACACACACAAACACACATACACACACACAAATATAAACACAAAGGATGTTAAAACTGCTTCAGGGTTTGACACTTGTATTGTCACTTACTTCAAGCTACTGTTGTGCTTAAAATGGGCCAACCAAGTTTTCATCTTTAGTGCTTGTTAAATCAAAATATGTATTGTACAAATGTTGTAGTGTTTTACCCTGATACAGCTTTATACAGCAGGAGAAAATAGAGGGAAAGAGAAAAGGTCAGAATGAATCCTGTTATTATAGACAAGCTTTACAAGATTAAACTAGATGGAATTACAATTCAGTAATTCTTCCACAGAAAAAAAAACCTGAAATGCATTCAAAAAGATACATTTATCTTTGAGTGAACTGTCTCCTAGCATTTCCTAGCATGTTCGGTCTGTGGGTAAAGCAACTGTCCAAAGCGTAGATAATTTAGCTCTGGATTAGCAGCAGATAATGTGTCTGTGAAGCCTGACTTTGAAAGCATGTGAAGTGTGTTTGTGTATGAGAGGTGTGAATGTGACTCTGCCCAGTGACGTAAGAGTCTGTTCACTCACATGACTGTTTTAAATAGAACTCTGACACTCAATCCTGCAAAACACACTCTAACCCCCAGCTGACGTTAGGTAGTCTACAGTACTTCCAGCATACAGATTTATATGGGGTCATGAAGTAAGTAAATACATGCTGTTTCCCAAGTGTTCTGAAAGTGCAGGTCAGAAGACAGATTGAGCTGAAAGGTATCCAGAGCGCAAAAACAAAAGGATGAATTTGATACTGAAAATGAGAATAAAGACTAGCTTAGTTAAGCTGGAGTTGCTTCATAACTCCTGTTTATAAAAATTATTTTAAATGAGATCATTCATAATTATAAAAAAATGTAAGAAAACCAGTCCCACATTATTTTAAACCACATACTGGTTAAAGCAGATCATATGATAGTAGGGTAAACAATGGCCTAAAACAAATAAGACTACTGACAAAATAACCTAAACTAATAAGAATTATGAATTATGGCTTTAAGCACATTGAGTTTGAGTTTTATGCACTGAAGAAGAAAAGAAAATCTTAACCCATAATTACAACTCATCTCTCTGGTTTGGATTAGAAAAGTAATATTACTTTCCTCAACTTTCTCTTTTTTTAAAGCTTTTGTAAGTTTTAGTTTTTCCTTCCTGCAAAAACTCAAAATGATGGAGCAAGTCACATATGTGGCCTCTGTAAACTCTCTCTGTATAAACTCTATTCTCATTTTCAGGATGATCAGGTAATGATCAGGTAAGCAGGTAATGATCAAAAGAAATGATTTTCAGAAGAATAATGGTAAAATGTTTAAAAAATGTCTATACTCAAAAGAACATGGCAGCTGTCGTCACAGGTGAGGTTGTGGTTGATGTGCATTGAGTGTGTGCAAACTGCAGCCCAACAGGGAGAGAACCAGCTCATCCTCATAGGCTGTGCACAGGGGGAACAACAGGGGATTGTGGGTACTCCACTGGAGCATCGGGCTGCTTTAAGTGGGGCTTTTTGATTCCCACCCCCCTCCCCAAGCCTGTCTTGAGGGTTAGTGGGGTTATGAGGGTCTCTCACCCAATGAGACCTCCTCATCTCCTGCCTCCACTGGATGTGGCCCCACACCGGGGGTCCCTCCGTTCTCTCTGAGATGCTCATCTTGGCTGTTGGAATTGTTGGTAAGTGGTCGTTGGGAAGCTAGAGAGCAGGGCAGAGAGCCCAGGGTAGAGATGCCGGATTGGGAATGCTGTCCTGGCTCATCTTCCTCCAAGTCTGTGAATTGGTATACTTGCTCCAGGTCCAGCTCCAGTGGCCGAAAGCCTTTGGTCACCACGCCTGGCCGGGGGTCAAGGATGCCGCCCAGATGGGGTTGGGCTAGCTGCTGCCATGCATGCAGAGTGGCCGAACCTGAAGAGAGAAAAGAGAGAGAGAGAAGTGATTAGATCACAACTGTTATTATTAAAAAAGAAATGCTCCCTATAAAGTCAGCTCTCTATTGCATGTGCCAACTAAAGTTCATCTATTTCATCCCCTTAGTCATGTATAATTCCATATGAAAAACTAATTTTGCAATGAAACTAATTTTTTCATTGTACAAATTTAACATGCTTTTACATTTCTGTATTTTCTATATTTTAAAGATTAGATGTACTGTTAGAGTGAGTTAGTTAGACTGCTTTCTGTGTTTTTTCATTCACTACAACCAGCAGGGGTCTCTAGAGAGGTCATTAAATATCTCCACAGTGTGATGTGGTTAGTTTACTTAATTTTCATGAAATTACCTAAAATTAAAGAACAAAGAACTGTTTCTGAAGGTTCTGAAAATATGTCTGAAGAGCCTCTACATACAAATGGACCAATAAGTGAAATCTTTAGGTTAAGACCTATTCATGCAAAATTTGAAATTTCAGCATGAAAACCATGCATGAACAACTTTTTTCATTTATTCTTATTATATCCTCTGTAAGTTATTTCTCAACTGGTACTCTGAAACATGATGGTAGCAATGTCAAGGTCACAGGATAAACATATTTTTGAATAACTCTATCTAATATCATGTAGCAATAACATGTTTTTTTCTCCACAGAGCATCTACCAGATAAAGATGAATGGGTGGAGTCTGACTCGTTTACCTTCCAAAGGCTTGACGATCTGCAGCTTCTCAGGCAGATAGGACCGCGTGCTGTAGATGGAATAAACCGAGTGCAGGGTTCCCAAAGACATGATGCTCTCGGCTGGAGTCAGAGGACCTCCATCTTCACTGCCGCTCCCTCCATCTCTGTCCTCATACAGCAGCTGGCTCTTCTCCTCCGCCAGGGCAATAAGCTTACGCTCTCGCTCCTCCTCGAAGAAGCGGCGCTCACTCAGGTAGTTGTCCCGGCGTAGGGAAAGGCGTCGGAGTGCTGCCTCTAGGTCATGGGACCCAGGAGTGCCGGGTGTGCCAGGCTTTCGGTTGGAGTCATTGGAGCTGGACACATGTATAAACACATATAGCATATTTCTCAGGCATTACAACTGGTATTATTGCATTGGAAGTGCGTATTAGAAGGTTCTTACCCATCTGACTGGGAATCCAGAGGCAGACTGTTGGTTCTGTTGTCTTTCTCTCCTCCGTCTCCTCCGTACATGCTTGATCTGGGCGTGCTCAGACAGCTCGATCTCCTGGAGTTCATACAGGACGTCTGATTGGACCCTGGGATGTTCAGGGGGGAGGGGCCCGTGGAGCGCTGCCGAACCGTCTGATTGACGTTTCGCACTGTCTGAAAGACACGCTTTGGGTGTAACCTGGTAAAAATATAAACAAAGAACACATACAGTAGTTAATGTAAAATGCATACAGAGAAATGTCTAAGGAACATATGTAAATATTACAGATAAACATCCAAATAACTCCTTATGACTTTCCTTTTAAAAAACAAAATCGAAAAGAACATGAAATAGAGAAATGGCAGGAAATGACACACTAACACACCTCTGCTCCTCTACTTCTGGATCAGACATCTCAATCTCTTTCCTCATGGTACCCTCAATTTCAGCAGCTAAAGAGTCCTGTCATACACAGACACACACACACATTATTATGTTTAAATTGACAATTGACTCCTGGTTAAATCATCAAACCAGCAATTGAAGGTTAGATGCAGTGCATTGTGGGATACACACTATTGGGTACAGTGTGATCTACTACAAATAAAACATGGAGATTTCATGCATTTAGTTAGCATGGTACAAAATATACAGTTTACACTGCATACTACATAAATAGTACCAGTAGTATGTATGTTATTCCAAACTTTCTCTTCATTCTACAGGGAGTGCAGAATTATTAGGCAAGTTGTATTTTTGAGGATTAATTTTATTATTGAACAACAACCATGTTCTCAATGAATCCAAAAACTCATTAATGTCAAAGCTGAATATTTTTGGAAGTAGTTTTTAGTTT
>JBAJNP010000015.1:0-184857 GCA_036877545.1 Yasuhikotakia modesta
TGTATGTATGTGGTGTCCATACAATGTAAATTGATGGGTGCCACTGCTTTGTTACCCATGTACTTCCAAATATTAAAATATTGTTTAAAATATTAAACAATATTAAAATATTCCCAGGAAGCAAAGGTTTATGAAGAAAAGTCATACATGGCAAAGAATATGTTTTGCAGTTACTCGCCAAAGTCAGTTTGTACTCACATTTGGCACTTGGTGAGTGTTATTTTTTGGCATGTTAAATTTGTTCATAGATCCCTCTGAGTATAGAAGCAAAAGTTTAACAGTGTTTAAGTTCCAGGTCTCACTTCAGAAATCACAGATTTGTATTCTTTCAACAAGTACAGTGTTTTCACCTTGGTAAATGAGTAGGTTGACTCTAGGTTTTCACCCTCACATTTTTTTTTTCTGGGTTCAGATTAAAGGGAGAGTGGGGCTGAACTCTGACTTATAAGTGCAAGTTGTGAGTGGCAGCTGGTAAGTTTCTGAAATAAGTGAAGCGTGGCTTTTTAAGCTTCCTCTGTGGACCTCTGGCCTTATTTTACTCCACAACACGGATATCACATCACCCACCGGTGCAGACACAGGCAAAAACACCATGAGAGAACTATATCAGTTCCCTCCCCTTAGAAACATTGTGTGGCTCAGAGTTTGTCCATTCAAAGCTCAGTTCTTTGTTATGCTTCAAGTATCAATTTTCTCTCAGATGTTCATTCTAAAGTTTTATTTAAAGAGTCTGTTTTCATTCTTGTTGTAACAATGTAGTTGGTTGATTCAGTCATATAAAATAGAATTTTTTACCTTTGAGTAAAACCAGTTAATTTAGACATTACCATATAAAGCACATATTTTAGGATAATAATGTTTCACAGTGAACGGAACACATTTAAAATCTACAAGAGCCGACTAAAGAAATTTAGAGAACCGATACGAGTACAGAAATATATTATTTGCTTGGTACAGATACTTTGGTCTTGGAAGTAGCATAACAAATAACATGATACATTTTTAAGTTGATCTTTTTGTTAAAAAATCTTTGTTGGACTTCTTGGCAAACTTAGTGTGAGACATAAGACTTCTGAAACTTTTGAAACTCCAGAGGAGACACACTTGAGACTTTACTTTGCAGAAACAATTGAGATATTGAAGAGATCATCTGTGGGCTTTTTTGACCCTCGGGGTCCGTCCCTGCAAAATCTCTTATTGATTTATCAACATCACATTGATTGAAGTTCGGGTTCTAAAATGTATTATGGCTAGGGGGTTTGGTTAATCAGAACTAATAAATGAATGAGTCTTTGTTAATAGGCCTCAGCAGACTGTGTAATTACTTCTGACAGAAACGAGTTCAATGTGTGAAGCAATTAGAGGCCAGGAAAGAACCGAGGCCAGGGGAAATTTACCACCTCACATTTACCTGAATATCCTGCACTGTGCCACCTTCCCGGTACATTGTCTTCTACCTGAAGCTAAAAAAGTTTTCAACTTTTCTGTTCTTGCTTCATCTTGTTCTGATATGTCACTTCACCTCTGTCTGTCTGCTACCGGAAAAATCTTTATGCCGACTGACATTTTAGGCTTTGGCTCTGATCCAGCTTACTGAAGCTCCAGGCATTAGGGCAAATGCCTTAGTGAGTTTTCCTCTTAGTGGTGAAGGACACCCTGGCTGTTTATCTGAGCTGAATGGAGTTATGAACGTCTATCTTTGTGTGAGCTCTGTAGGCTGGTGTTTTACTATTTATTTAGTGTCACTTTTTTTGAGGAATAATAAGGATGCTGAAGCCTTGAAATGGTGACAGAATGAGCTCAGGAAAGAAAGGGAAAAAGAAGAGTTTCTGTCATGTTGCTGCTTTGGTTACAAGCTAAAGCCAGTGAAGAGCATTTTTGTGCACAAAGAAATACTGTTGATTGTTAACATTTAACCGTGAAATCTGGATCTGTTCCAAAACCTTGTGACTTGCCTACTGTCTACATAGGTAGCTTCCCTTGAAGGCCGTATTCTTACAGAAATGTTATCTGAAAGTGGCACAAAGAAAGGCATCTGTTTGGAGGTCCTGTCAGTGCAATGCTTTAATAAACATAAGAATGTGTAGTTAAATTTGGCTTAATGAAATCTGTTTTTCTATTGTTTTGACTGAGCTCATTGCAATGCATTCTGGGATTGACTTCTTGTGAGGTGCACATGAAATTCTGCCCTAGAATTTTATCAAAGCGGAGTGCTTTAGAAGGCAGCATAATGAATTTGCTTAACTTCAATCAAAGAAGGTCTTCACAGTCCTTTTGTGGTTTTTGCTAAAGGAGAATTAATTGGCGATTTGATGGATGTTATGGAAACATCAGCGCTTCCATATTATAATAGATAAGAGCTTCTCAGCTAAACATGGTCCTGTGAATGAAACATCACAAATTAGATTTTAAATGTGATATTTTCAATCTGTGATATCCCAATTAGTGCAGTGGACTTTTACATTTAAATCATCTGCTGCTCAGACTGTTCACTGAAGATAAGATCCTAGTAAATTTAGTTAAAGAGCTCTCATTAATGTCACAAATTCTGCTCAGATTTGACAGGATGCTAAAGTTGGCAAGTTGGGATACTAAAGTTAAGATTTGAACTCGCATCAAACCAAAGAAAAAATTGGTCTTACTGTATGTCAACAATTTATTCTATGGCTTCTGATTTATTATACTGAAGGGAATAGTCAACAATTAAATGATAAACAAATTTAATGAGAAATCGTTCAATTTAATCACTTCTGAGTATTTAGATGCACAATAAACTGAGTGACTTTAGAAACAGAGTTTTATGTCTTTACGAGTCACTAAAAAGAAAAATGACTGTCCTGTACTATAATGGGTCTGGCTGTCACATTTCTTCAGAATAAGTTAAACCTGGGTGTCCTTTTTAAATGAAGAGGCTTAAATATGAAGATTTGGGTTCTCAGTTCTGCTTAAGAAAGCTCAGACTAATCTAACACTGTGTTTTATGGGGAGCATCTGGGAGTCTCAGAAGCTAAATGTTATGAGTGCATTTAATAAGGTTAATTACGTTTCTAACTGTGCAAACCAAAATAGAGAGCTAATTAAGAAATACCTGT
This sequence comes from Yasuhikotakia modesta, assembly GCA_036877545.1. Classification (NCBI taxonomy): domain Eukaryota; kingdom Metazoa; phylum Chordata; class Actinopteri; order Cypriniformes; family Botiidae; genus Yasuhikotakia; species Yasuhikotakia modesta. The sequence continues at coordinate 3,093 of JBAJNP010000015.1, forward strand.
TTTTTCTCCTTAATCTCAGCTCCAGAATGATCGTATGTGCCACAGGAAACATAAGTGTTGTAAGAAAATCAAGTTGCGCCGGCCTTGCTGCATTTTAATAAGCAACCAGCCATCTTCCCCAATTAGATGTGCATATTGAAACCATTGCTGAATAATGCTCAAGGCTCAACAAGGCTTTTGTGGTGGAGAACGCCGTGCCTAGTCAACAGGATGTCTGGCACGCAGAAGCCAAGTTTGTTAATTTGTTCCATTCAATGCTGTATTTGATTCTGCTGTTCGGAAAACCGGAGGGAAATATGATCTTATTTCTTCTTGTGTCTAAAGCCAGGCCAAAATGATTGCTTTTCTGCTGGAGGGATGCCTGAGGCTGTATCAAGTAAATGTAAAGATTTTATCCCTTTCTCCGTGGTGTGGTAGATTCAGGCTAAGGTTTTCCATTAGGAAGGGTGTGATCTTTGCCATGAGGGAAAGAGAGAGAGAGACCAGGGAAATGGCCAGTAGTGTGTCATTATGGGGAAAATGGATGGAGTGGATGAGTGACATCAGTAGGAGCGTGTTGAGCGCTGTAGTGTCTGTTTTTGATGCTTTTTGCCCATAACATCTATTTTTGGTCCATTTCTCAGTCATAGCAATGAGGAAACAGCTTGTAGTTACTGGTAATTTCACATACAGTGCTTATACTTGAGGCCATGATGTTAGTGAGAGTGTGATACAATATAATTGCAATGTAAAATCACTGGTAGCTGAGACATCATTGTTTAGAATTATGCAACTTTGCTTTTGAAGTTGTGCGATTAGAGAAATGTTGCTCCTTCATGTTGCAATTTCCTTTTCGCTTTTAGGGGGTTTGTGGGTAACTACAACCGAAGCTGCAGTCAATTAAATCACACTTTCAGTAGTCAGCTATAAAGCAATCCCACAATGCTTTGCACATGCTCCTGGACTATTACAGTGTCGGTACTGAATTCTGTGACTCTAAGTTCCAAAGAAAGCAATAGTAAATAAAAACAGAGATGTTGAAGTGTGGGCAACACTTAGGAGTGCAATTATCAATACATTCCTTTGAAATAGTTTTTTTTATTAAACCAGCCATAACTTAATATTATATTTGTTTACAGTTCCTTTAATACTAATCTTTTATCTTGTACACTATATTGTAAACACCAATTGTGTAAATCAAAATACGACAGAAGTCGTTTTAATTAGAAATTTAGAAACTTACGCATGGACCTTCAAATAAGCTTTTCAGCTCGGTTGAAATGTTAAAATTGGTTTTAATTCTTTTAGTCTTTCACTTCATTCTGTAGTGAAAAAGTCTGTACTTGACCTAGGAAAATGATAGAGCTTTCATATTTTTTTCTCTCTTTCTTTTAGTCTCCTCTTTACTATCTATTCTGGTTCAGATAAATGTATTGCCCATAAAATTGAACAAAACTGCAGGAAAAAGATAATAATTGACACAGTACTAGACCAACTTAACCACCATGGAAACCAAATGAATTGGAAGGCTTCAGTCCACTGGGATCATTTGTTCTGGAACTTTCTGTAGTTTGTTTAGTGAATGTTTATTCAGACCAAATCTACCCTACCAGCATAAACCAGCATTACTACCACTATTATGGTAGTAATGGTGGTGAGGGGGGTTGGTTTGGTTTAAAGAAACACTTCTTCATTTCCACAGAAGGTTCAAGAAAAGCTCTTGATCCCAGCAGCTCAGTTCAATTGGTTTCCATGGTGCTGATGCAACAATTGCCGATTAAACCATTCAAGGCTGTTTAATTTTGCTTAGTTCTGTTCTTTAATGGAAAAACAACTCGAGAAGCTTTTAAAAACCTTTTCCATTATTGCATTACATCTACAAAGGAACATAGATTTTTAACTTCTTTTTATATTGATATAAAGTGTACCTGAATTTCCCCTTCACTACCTCTCATGTGTTCATTAGGTGTCTTCTGAAGGCAAACTGGCTGGAGATAATGATGAAATGCGTTTGAATGCAGTAGAGCGTGTTAATCTTGACAAAGGTGGACCAGCAATCACCGCTGTGTGCATTTTAAGTGATATTTCCTTTTCTTTGAATATTCTTGATGTAATTCTACAGTCAAGAGAGGGAGAATAAATAAAAAGAGGCTTTTTTCACGGCACACAAATCTGATTTGGTTTAAAATTCTGATCTTTAGCACGGACGGTCTGCACTGACATTTCGCAAGTGAGGAAATCTGATTCAGACAGTGTAGTCAATATCCGATATATTGGTTGCTATGGTAACAATGTAAGTGCATCACGATGCCAGGAAACTTCTAATGCTGCAGCTGAGAGTATCTGTCAGTGTGGAAAGATAAAACGGAAAACTGGTCATTTTGTTTTTGCTCATGTCATCTTGACATCTTGCCTAAATTTATAAAGGGCATTAGACCATTAGTCAATAGAAGCATTTTTTGGTATGTAATTTAATGTGTGCGAAATCACTAACAGCTTCACTCACTATTAGTGAACGTCACATTGTTCACTACTGTATATGTGCAGAAATGAGTGAATTCAGATACAGCTCCAGGAAGTATAACATACAAACACAACACATACTGAATAATGTTCACATTCAAAACATCTGATTTGAATCAATTTAGACCATATATGATTGTGATTTGGATTTAGGTTTGTAAAAATTTTTTTTTTTTTGTGAACAAAGCCAGAGAGTCTGACAGCTGTCTGATGACAATGACTCTTTATCATATCCAATCTGTTAGTGTGTCTTCATAAAGCTCTTCTGTCCTCCTCCCTGTTAGTGTGTAACCCCTCAGACCCTTTCCGCCCACAGTCCCTGCATCTTGTATTTTTTCACATGAGGATAACTAACAAACTCTCATTCTCTTTCTAATATAATCCCGGTGCCCTTTAGCCCCAATACCAGCTCAGCTCCACGGTCAGCATCAAGTTCATTAGATGCCCCTTGCCCTTCACTGACTCTCATTGTCTGTGGCGTGGAACAGAAATGAATAGCACTGATAAAGAATGCTGATTGGCTAATGCACGAGCCCCGGGGGCTTTCATTAACGTGGTACCAGATGTAGGAACATCAGATCTCTGACCTCAGTCACAGAGGCCTGAATATGAAGGAGCAGAAGTGAGAAGCAGGAGAGGGAGGGTGAGATGATGTCTTATTCCCTGTGATCTCAGGGATGTCTCGCTGGCTCTCTCTGGAGCTCCACCTGTCTCAGACCTTCATTGATTATGTAAACATTTTCAGCTTTATCCACCCATGCTCTCCACAGTCATCCACTGCCTTTGAAGAATAAAGGAAATCTGGGAATTATCTGGCAGCAAGGTTTGTCACACCAGCACTGTGGCTCCGCGGGAATGAAATGTGGAGGTATTCTGCGAAGCCGCCTTTTCCTCCTCCTCACTCTGTGAAGATGAAGCGTCTTGTTTTCTGTCCACCTTGTGTCCTGGTGTCAGTAATATCCATTAGACTGATAGATGGCTGTAGAAAGATGTCTCTGTACTGGCATACACAGGGACACATATAGTTTGTCAGAGATGAATGGAGCGCATACTCTGAATGGAAGACTGCTTTTAATGCCAAAGCTAGTCACCCTCGCTCTCTTAAAACAGTCCATGATTTCTCATAAAAATAGCTTTTGAGGTTTATAAAATGTTTTTGAAGGAGTCTTTGTTTAGATTTGTATGTGTGTGTATAAAGTATAAATGGTACTCTTTAACTGAACTTTGATATGTTTGCTGTTTTGGCATTTCACAATCAGGTGAAGATGTGAAAGTGACTAGATAATTATTGTAGTCTTTCGTTTTTTAGATTGTGAAATTCTTTATGGAAAACATAAGTGGTGTGAACAGGGTGCTAGATAAACCACTATTTACCATGATGGTAACTTCAAATAAAACATAATTTGTGGAAAACAGCACAACACTTTTATCCAGTGAATTACCCACAACCACTTGCAGTTTGTATTTCCATGTGGAGAACTATATAATGAAATGTAATGAAAGCCCGTGGCCACTCCCCAAACACAACTAACAGATGCACAGACAGATTATTGGCTGAAATAATATTGACTGATTTTATCGTAAAACTGATGCATCAACTGTGCTTCATTTTGAAGGTGCGTTCACGCTTGAACTGTAATGATCAGTTATGGAAACAAATCATGTTCGCATAACAACAAATCAAATATGATTGAAGGAACCACACCTAGTGTCTTTGAATGATTGACTTGTGTGCTTCCCCTGGTCAGCAAAGCCCTGTTCACACCAACACCATTACATATTGTGTCATTTTGTCACATCGCCAACGGTCACTGTCTCTTCACAGATTGCTAATTCTCATTATAAATAGATGAGTTACGGTTGCTTTGTCACTGCAAATTGCTGTCCGTACGAACGTATCTGAAGCATCTCCACAGGCCCGACTTCACTTCATTAGCCCAGAGCTTCAGATAACACCTGCTTTGAAGGAAGTTAACCCAACCTGTTCTGTGTGTGTACTTTATCTCTGATCCATGCTCGCTAATTCTCTGATTAATGAATGGAATAATGAGCGTGTTTATTTCTTCGTGTCGGCGCGGGCAGCCGTTTGTGGAGTGTGTGAGTCATGTTTAATTGCCAAGCTTCTTCGTGTGATGACTGAGCTCCTGCTAAGACCGTGATTGGCATATCACTCTCTCGGCTGAAAAGAAAACCAGTCAGCCGAAGAGAGAAAGATCCCCCTTTTTGCCGTGGAAAGAATGATGATGCACGTTTTTTCAGTAACAGTTATTATCAGCCCTCCTCTGGCTGTGGCGGTGAGACATCATTATGCCCCTATTGAATTTTACTCAGCAATAAGCCACCCGCTGTCTCCACTCTCTCTGGCCCAGGATGATAGAGTTGCACTGACACAAGCAGAGCAAACCGTTTTTGACTTGTTTCGTTCATCCCCGTTGCCCCTCCCACATCTGTTTCCTTTAAGATAGGGCCATATTACTCTTTAGATGTTAGATTGTGTAATAAAATTGGGTTGGGTTATAAATTCAGTTTAGTTAAAGATCTTCTCACAGCATCTATGTGTTTCATGTTAGAACAGGGCATTTGAGAAGCTTTTATATTATGGTTTATAGGCTGTAGTTGCCATAAACTGTGATTTTGGCACATGCTAATCAGTTGCAGGTGGTGTTGAGTGGAGAAACAGTTTTCATAAAGAACATTTGATTGGGCAAAAATCTGTGGAGTGCAAGATAAGTCATCAATGTTTTTGGTCCTTGTGCTGGGTTGATAATATGAGCTAGTTAAATTGGGGCAAAACTGAGGTAATTTTAAATAAAATTGAGGCTGCATACAACTTGTATGTTATGTATTTAAATTTCTTGTGTAAATTTTGATGTGCATATTACATAACAAATTTTTCTTTATAATTTCTTTTAGAACAGGAGCCACAGTCTACAGACAAAGACCGACACAGAGAGAATGAACAATGACTGCATGATGCCTCTTTATCCAGAACCCTGAACTGTGCGCTAGTTTTAAAAGTCATGTCAAGGGATGTCAGAGTTCCCTTATTAGCCTTTCTGTATCTGAATTTGGCTTTTAATTTCCATAATGAATGAGACCACGGGGCTCCTTTTGGTAAAACATGTTCTGAACCACGTGCCCTTACAGACCGTGCCGAATCATTTATAATCTTCTCTTGAGTCGCAGAATGGCAATAGCCGTATGCAAATGCGCGTGTGCAGAACGGCTGTTCGCATTTAGTTTGGCGTGGCCTGTGTTGACAGCGGCGTGACAATAGGTGACACAAAAGCATGTGTGTTGATTGATGCGAGTTTGACAGAGTCATTGTTTCCTGTTTTCATTGATGCAAATGAGAAAGACTCTTGCCTTTATTGTCAAAGTGACAACCTCAACCCTCGCCTAAACCTCTTCAGTATTTATCATATGTTTGTATTTGCACATGAAACTCAGTAGCCGTGGTTTCACAGATGGTTTCACAGGTCACTAGCACTGTTGCATGTTGTTATGAGGTTTGTGGAATATTTGGGAGTGTACACCCATGATTCTTTGTGTTAAAACAGCTAGACAGAATGGAACGCAGGGCATCTTAACACATACATCTGTGTAAATACACTGATACAGTGTTTGTTTCTGAGTGTGTTGGATAGTAAATTTGGATAGGATAGTTGTACAGCAAATTATTCAAAAGTATGACAAATATTGTTTCAATTCAATTGTTGTCAGGATATGTTTAATTGTGACACAAGATAAGAGAACATAAGCTTTATTTTCTATTTTTGTAAATATTTAAACACTGCAGCTGTGATAAATGAAAATGTGACCACTCTCATTTTAATCTGTATTACATAATTAAGGACACCCACAAAAAGACTAAACAATGATTTGCATTTGCAACATTTTGAAAAAATTAAACAAAAATCAGAAAAATAAGACAAGAGGTTGGAGTTTAATGAAGGGTCCTTTTAAAAATAGTGAGTGTGTTGTTTTGTTAGTCTAGTTAAGAGAGAACAAGAGCTGTTTTCTCTCATAAACGTTATCAGTATGAGGTTTTGTTAATTATTCATTTGACAGTAAAGCTGTTTGCGGTACGTTTCATTGCGAGAGATCAGCAAGACCATCCGCAATATTCCCATCCTCATTCCTGCATGAGGCCGTGAATTTGATGAGATCAAAGCGCTCATGCATGTGGCAAAACGCGAGCAATTAAAACATTTCCCAATCAATCACAAGTGAATAATTTAATTCCCCTGAGTTCAGCGGTGAATTTAGCGGCACTGTTTTAATTTTGACAACCTCATCTATCCGGATGGCTAGCATCTGATGTGCCCGGCTGTATTAATTTTCATCTCGTCTGATACGAACAACATCAGATTCATTCTGTATAAGATGACTAATTAAAAACAAGCGTCAGGATCTGCCCACGGTGGGAGTGAGTGTGTGTGGAGACCTTGTGTGGGTGGGTTTAGAGGGAGAGAGAGTCGGATCCAGTTGATAAACAGCAGTGTCTCTTTCTCTCTCCTCTTCACCGATCATAAACATCCCTTGATTATCCCGTTGACAATGGCCACAAATATTCCTCATTCACATGATGGATTGGGAGAGACAGACCGGCTGGCACAGTGGCTTCTGGTTTTGGTCCATCTGTGAACAAATAAAACAGATGGATCTGGGCACACTTTCCTGTTTTTTTTTTTAATAAAGTTTGAGGGCATGTACTGCTTAGACCTCTCCAGCTTTCTCCACCGACTCTCTAGTGTTGCACTTATACAAGTACAATTCGGCCAGGTTGACAGGGTCACAATGACCTGAGCTGCAGCTTGTGTTGGTTTTGTAGCATCCTCTGCCCATTTCATTAGGGCCCTGTTGGGAAAAACGCCTATTATTTATTTGGTTCCAGGCTGGCAGGCCTGATTCAGAGGGGAGAACAGCAATCATCTAGCAGCTCTTAATACTTAGCATGCAGGTAATGAAATTTTATGTGGAAGAGCAGGGCTCTGCCTCCGAACAGCCCCGTAATTGTGTTTGTAGAGAGAGCAAGGGAGAGGGAGAGTAAGAAATGAATGAGGTGGTCTAAAGAGGCTGCCATAACCTTCCAGACAAGATGCGCACTCAACAGTAACTCAAGCATTATCGGAACTGTATCTGTTATTAATGTGTTTTCTCCACAGCCGTGCGGCTGAGGAACTTTACTTGAAAGAAATGTTGTGTTCTGTCACAGTCTGCAGAGCTGTGTTAGAAAAAAAACATGGTTTCAGTCAGAATTTACTGATAATCGTCATGTTGTTGTTCAGATGTATTTAAATAAGGCTAATTAAACGGATTCTGCATGGTTTGACCTTAAAGAAAATTGATTTGTATAATTTTAATTCCCCTGAATCCATCTTTTGAAACATTTTACCTCTGGAACTTTTGATAGTTTTTGTCTTTTATATTTGAGTTTTTTTGCTTCGGATGTGAATCCAGAACATGAGCACCAAATACACCATATTGGCTCTGCTGTTGTGTGGGCTGGAGTGTTTGTTCCTCTGGGGTATTGGTTCGGTTTTTCCAGAAAGCCTCAACAAATCCTGTAGGGTGAGACTGTCTGGAGGAAAGAAACCTTCAAGGTCGCTGTATTTCAGAGCATCAGCTTATTTTAACTTAGTTCAGACCTTTGTGTGGTGACTCAGCCATAATCACCTACCTAATCTGGTTAAATCTGCTGTCATACTGTAAGTAACAGTGAGTGGCTCTGACAAAGCTAGAGTCTTGGAAAAACTGTTCCTTGCATCTATCTCTCCTTCCATTTCATCACTCCATCATTATCTTCTTTTAAACTAATAATGAATCTCTTTCCTTTGTTTATTCATCCAGTTATTTTGTGTCGTGGTGCGTTGTATTGTGTTAATCATAATTCATTTGCAGTTAAACAATATTTAAAGGATATATTGAATTATGCTAATATATTTGGAACACATGAATTAAACAAACAAATACAAACACAGTAATCCTCTCTCATCCCCTCTTTAACTTCCCCCATTTTTACATTTGTAGGCTTTGGGGTCAGATGTAGAGCATTGCAATCTGCAGTGGGCGTGTTCCAGCAGCTCAGTTTCCCTGTCACCGTCACCTGCCTCCAAAGGTCATTTCCACCTCCTTTTGTCTCTCTCCTGCTCCAGTTGTGTTCCTCTGTTTCTCTGTGAGGTAAACTGATGCACTCTAATGCGAACCGCGTGTGGCAGGAAGAGCCAGTGAGTGTGAATTACCTTCGATGTTTCTAAAGGTCAGCTGTGTTCTTCTGAATGGATAAACTCTTTAGTAAGATCGCTCAACTTGAGTGCCTCAATTTTTTATTTACCTGCTCTGTTTTGCTTGACGCACAGCTCCCAGTCATTCTGGAACCGTACTAAAAAGCTAGAATCTTCCACGGTTTGCATGCACTAGTGTAGTTTTTGTATGCTAATTACTTTCACTCTTTGAATTCCCAGCGTTCAATTGTTGTGGAAGTCGTCAGTATTGCTTAAAAGATAAAGACAAATTAATTGAAATCTTGGTTGTGCTGTAGGCTGTTATTGTTAGGCTGTGATCTAGGATATGCCATCAGGGAATCTGGGATGTTTTTTATGCCCACAGAAAAATGATAGTCATCTTTTTGTGTGTCCACGAGAACATTACAAGCCTGTGTTAATCAAATCTGCTGTAACTGTAAACCAGAGTCTGAGTTGAGAGCTCTGCATGGTGCAGTCCAGACTCGAGTTAATACTGTGTTGTTCAGTGTTAAAGATGCAGAATAAACAAACTGTACTTTAGCTCTTAAAGAGGCAGAGCAATACTGTAATGACATTTCTAACAGATGACCTTACGTTTAGTGTGATAAAACACAAGATGTGAATGTAATCCAGGTAATGGCAATTAAACTGCTGGTGGGATTGTTATCTGCTGTGACTGTTTTACCCATTTGTACATATTTTGTTTGGCAGTGTCAGGTTTAGGAATGAAGCAGAATTATTTGCCAATGTTTGTTTGTTTTGTAGGTCAAAAGCTCATTGATAATTCATGATAGTTTTGGTTGATGGTGAAATTGGCTCAAAACAGGAAGGTTAATTAGAATACACACACACACACACACACAGTATTTAAGCCTATAGAAGTATCTCTTTCTGTGGTGACTACTGATTGACAGGATATTAAGCTATAGGAGAAGAGATTTCACTCTCCTTCTCACCCCCTAACAGTCCCTTTAGGTCTGTAGGCTAAACTTTAAACAGTACAGGTTCAAAGACTGTGATAACATCACCCACTAAAAGCCTAAGGCCACATTTCTTCTTCAGGTCAACCATCCAAATGGTCCTTCAGTCTTTTGTCGTCTTGTAAATATTTCTTACAATTCTTAGTTTCAATGTCACCTATTGCTCCATCTATGTTCTGTTTCAGTTAATGTTAATGTTAATGCATGTCTTCCAGGAATAAGATCAAGGTCTTGCATGCATGCATGTATGTATAAACGTGTATGTGTGTGTGTTCGTGGGTGTCAGGAGATAAGTTGAAACGCTTTCTAAAGAACACCTCTCTTCAACAAGCCACACAATTCAAAGCATCATTCACACTCATAGCAAAAACACTAGGAGATGAATTATATGACAAAGTTTAATTCTTACTGTAAAAATGTCATTCTTAACCCTACATACAACTTCAATACTAAAACTGATGCGTTCCCTAGTGCTAATCTCATTCTACTGTTGGTGTGTATGAGTCCTCTCGCATTCAAACACAAGAGGTGTAATAGCTCAAGGTCGCTGCCTGTCATACATCTACTTCTACTTTCCGAACAGTTTCGAGCCGTTCAAGAGTAAGCGCTGTCATTTAGTATAAAGACTGCATTTAATGCAACACTGCAATCTGAGTGAGGGTCGCATTACCCTGGTGTTTTTCTTCTGAGAGAGCCGTCGTGATGGATAGCCCAGCGCCACTGCAGGTACACATCCATTTTATTTTAATGACCTTGAGAGTCCCAGTATGAAGGAAGCCCAGCTGAGAGATTACATTTATTTTTCTGTGGAAAGGACGAGCCTTCTGGCCTCTCGTAGCCTCTCCTGGCAGCTCACCTGTGAGTGGGAGGGCAAAGCTAGCCATGAAACTCCAGCCTAGATACAAAGAAGTTAAGAGAGACAAAAAAAGGAAAAGTCATGACCTGGATGTGCGAATAAGTAATCTGGGGGATTATGCAGCCTTTGCGGGGCTCTATCAGCTGTAACCCTGAACTGTGACTAAAAGAGCACATCTATCAAACTGAGTTTATGCAGCCAGACTTTGGCCTCATACACTCACTTTCTTGATGGCTTGAGGGACAGACATGGATAGATTTTCAGTGTTGGGCTTTGGCAGAAAATTAGTATTGTGGTTGAAATTCTATAAATCAATGAAATGGACTTATTTAAAGCATTAAAAAGTTTGTGTGTGTTTTGAATATGTGGATGGATAGATTGATGGATGGATGGATGGATAGATAATATAGTTATATTTTTATTCTGTATACAGTTTCTACAGAATAAAAACCTTCTGTGGAGAGTCTTCATAAAGCACATATGCCAACATGTGTGTGTGTGTATTAAGTGCAATACTGCCTCACTATGTGCCTTAGGCAAGAGACATTGTAACATAACCAAATAAAGTGTCTTAAATTTTATGTGACTACCTTTTTTATTTCTGGTTCAAAGAAACCCAGGTTATGTCCTTTTTATGAAACTGGGATTGACAGCCAGTGAGCATTCATTTTCTTTAACATTTCTTTGTCAACTTTGACATTTTGATAAGAACTTTTTTTGCAGCAATATGAGGGTAAATGACAGGAGAATTCTCAGGTTAAATCAAATCATCAGTGAAAAGTGCAGTTTTATTGAACAGACCAAATTCAGGCATTTGATATGGTTAATTTTGGTTCATTCATTGTGTTCTTTACCCTTAAGATTAATTATCAAAGAAGCTGCAGTCAAATTCCATCTCGCACAGATCTGAGTGACGGTTAAAGCGTCAAACACTAAATGAGTTTGATGCTTTTGGCTTTTACAGCCATTAATATTCCCTCTCACATCTTTTAAAGTCGCAGCAAGAGTTTTAATGCTTTAGGAAGACTTGTGAAAATGTTTACCACAAGCCTGTTTCGTTTGATTTATTTTAAATAATAAATGATTAGGACGCCATTGATGTCTATATCAACTTGGGCTTTGGCACCCCTTGGTTTTTTGAGCTCGCAGAACGCTTGTCGTACAGAAAACCTTTCTTCATACAACTTTAATGGAAAGAATCTCTGTAGCCACTTATATGGGAATGCTAAGTTCTAGGTTCAAAACTATTAAGGAAAAACAAGCTCCAGGGAAGTAACAAGACTTTTTATGGGCAAGCTGGAATCGTAAGAGCATCTTGTATATTTTACCGGGTCGGTTCTGTGTGCTTACATAGGCCTGTTGTATAATATTCAGAGTGGTTGAGGAGCCCTTACTTCATTGAGTCTCTTAATTTTGACGGTCGTTGGAGGTGGCGATTTCTGCTCTTTATGAGGTAGGATGACCTTCGGTAACAGCAGAACATGTCCTCCATGATGTGTCCGGGGCCTCAGTGAGGGTTTTAATAAGACTCAGCTGAGTGAAAATGAAAAGACGGATATGTCCGTGCCCTGGCATCATTAGTATCTCCGAGCATCGGTGGCCTTTGGAATAATGAAATTCAGCGGCAGCACGATGCTAATAAAAATACATCGAGTCTTTCCTTCACGTCACTCACGGGCCAAAGCAACAGAGAACAAAAAAGTGAAACCAGAGAGAGAGGACTGAGGAAGCGGTCGAGCGAGAGGAGAGAAAGCGAGTGAATGTGAGAGAGAGAGAGTCAAAGACAGCACAAGCATAAGCAGGGATGACGAGTGCTGTGACTGTAGACAGGTTTGGCTTATTTAAATGGCAGTGGTGTCAATGTGAAGACAGTGCGAGTTTTTTGCAATTGTTGGTTTGTTTTTTGTTTGTTTGTTGCAATATAAAATAATGGCGATTTGATGTTTACACTGTTTCTGGTTTAAATGCATTTATATATGCTAATGCAACAGCATTAGTTTACACCCTACAGTAACTAATACTGTAACAATTTTGGTTACCTAATATGTTTATATAATGCTAAGCCCCCGTCCCACATGCCCACATTAACACCAGACCTGCAGGACATCAATGAGATCAAAACAAGGGGCTCATGGGAGCCAGAAGAGACACGTCCTTCCTCTAAACCTCAATTCTCTGGAGTTACTGTTATATAAGTGGTTTATTCATTGTACTTAATAATATTGTTTCCTCATTCAGATGTTCATTGAGGAAGCACTTCCTCCTTTGCCTCAGGAGTTCCTCGTGTTCCTCATAGTGTTTCTGTAATGAAACATTTCTGGCAAAGTGACAATGAGGGAGTTTTTCACCTACTTGGCAATGACCAGCAATCCCTGCACATACCCTGATAATCAATTGACAGGGACCTTAATAACAAATGGAAGTTAGATGATTATATAACTACTGCACTTTGTGTCCACAGGGGCTATTTGGAGCAGATAAAACGGCGATAGAGACAAAACACGAGCTGGTTTGCTGTAAGTGGAGCATTTTCAGCCCCCTGATAATTGCAGTCATTTATCAAAACTCTATTTTCTAATACGTCCCGTTCCCCAGAACAATCTCACTCAGTCCTGATTTTCAGATTGTTCGAGTTCCTTTTCATCTGCGTGGTTTTGTCTGGCATCCAAATGAGGAGGCAAAATGCCACAATTACAGCTGGCATAGGTTAATGGATGGAAACGTTGTGCCTGTGTATTAAGACCCCTGTACATCCGGCGGTCTGTGCCATCTCTCCTCGCTTCTCAAGGCCACATGGTCCTCAGGACGTCTGACTCACCGGTGAGTGAATGATGCCGCAGGACAGAAATAGCAGCTTCTTCTTTTCATTTTTCCTTTCCTAAATTAAAATAGTGGGATGAGATGGTATTAGAGCTCCGAACGGTTCATTTTGCAGTCTGTCAGAGGGGATGATGGGACTTTTTCTCCTTCAGCACGAACACGCCCACAAATCTCATTCACACGGCTCTGCTTTGCTAAATGCATTATGCTAACAGAATCTGCAACAATCGTGAAGACAGTGATCACACAATGTGCTTTTTTCTCATTTGAGGGGACGAATCTTAAGCCTGTTTACACTAATCCTTTTACCAGAGTTGTTTACAGTGATGCACATACAGTGGCCTAGGTAGCAAGTGAAGTGTTTCAAACTGCAATGTTAAATTTACTTGTTATTAAGAGACTAATGTTCTAAATTGCATACTCTCTGCTGAATCTTTTCTTTCAGCATCTCTGCTGAAAGAAAAAAATAGACTTTACATCTCAGATAACACAGATTTGGTATGGAAGAACTAATATRAGCACAATATCTAAGARAAAAACTAACAGAAATACAAGCTTGCACATTTTATGCTTTAGATGCCTGAATCTCTTATATGCCCTGTGGGCTTCTATTGTAAGTGCATTACTGTAAACGCAATGTTTGCTTTCTATGAAGCGAGCGAGGAGTTAAGCATGCTGGAGATGGATAGACGAATACCATGAATCATCGGTTTTCTGTTCATCAATTTATCACTGGTAGCTTTCAATCTCATCTCTGTGCGTTTTTTCTGACGGTTTATTCAAGTGACTCTACAAGCTTAATCCAAAAACCGATAGCAAAGAAAGATCACAAGTGACCTCTGTTTAATGCCAGTCTCGGTTGCTTTTTTCAGACACAAATGATTCAGAGCAAATCATAAATCTGCCTTCAATCATAAATCAGAGATTTGAATATAAACTTGATTGCATTTTATTTAGTGTTTCAAATTTTTTTTTTGATAATTTTTAAAGAAATGAGCAACAAAAAGAGTGTTTTGTACCTTATTATACTCCTTGAAATTGCATTCAATCAGTCTGATTTCACATTTTTTTGGTTCATGGGTAGAAAATGAGTTTAGCACTTGAATATTTGATTTGCACATGCGGGTGGGCCTGAAATAACCCTGTTTGTTTCTGATTGATGAATCTGGGTTACGGTGTCAAAAATTCACTTTCCGTAAAGAAGTGATAATGGCTCAGAGCATTAGCTTTGTTAGGCTGAGGTAAACCTGCTGTACATTTGCAGTATTTTTGACAGAAATTATGGCAGATAAGCAAGGCCAGAGAGTGCAGGTCACAAATCAATATACTATAAACAATAAACTGATATTGTGAGACATTATTCTTAAGGCACGAGGTGCTTCATTCAATATATAAACAGGAATGTCTTTTGTATTGTGTGGATAAAACTAGCCAGCTACTGCAGATGATCAAATACTTGATTCATTCATTATTAAATATAAGTAATTGTGTTCTTATCTGGACCTATTAAAATGAATGTAAATTGCCAATCAAGTACTGTAATCTTTTTGGTTGTGCTAGACAGTTTTATTTACTAATTCCAGTAGTATCTGTAACTTAAATCAAGATGTTGTTACAGGGCGACCAATTAGAAAATGATGGTGTGTGAATCCAATATATAGGTTTTGATATAAAGGGCTATAACATGTAAACTCTTAATTATGTCATACATTCTTTAGTTTTTTCTTATGTTTTATCGGTCTTTACTCTTATTGTATATTAACAATTTTTATTAATAATTAAAAACATTACAATGTGGTGTTTTTAAACAAATCAAATCAGATGACAAATGAAACAGAGATATAAGTCTTCTGAACTTTGAAAGCACAACTTTTGAGCAACAATGTTTTTGTCTCGGACCACAAACCTAGCCTTGTGATCTTTTGTTGAGCATGTGGGGCAACTTAGGGCGCTTCTGACAAATGGGCCAAAACTTGTGCTGTCTTCATCTTGTCTCTTGCTCTTGTCTTGCTTTGCTTTTTACAGCTGTGATCTTCCATTTAAAAGTTCTGGCCGTATCGCCCGAACAGCCCCATGCACTTGGCGAGTACAGTCCTTTTGGGATTGTTTTTGCTATTCCTTTGAAGTGTCGTTGAATAATCCATCTTTGAAAAGAGTTGGATGCCTCTTGTGAGTTTTTGAGGGGCTCTGTGGGATACAAGCCAATGTATAACAGACTCTGCATAAATAAAAGATTTAACTGTTAGTGTTATTTAGCAGAAATGCACAATTTATCCTCTGCTGAGATATAAGCAAAGACGAGTGTCTACTTATAGACCCGGGTACAAGGGGAGGTGCTTCATTTCTGTGGTAATGAATCAACTGCTGAGCTTAAAAACCCTTTGAGATGTTTGTCTTTGGGTTTTTTAATGCAGATGTGGTTGAGTAATAGGTTAGGAGTGGAGAGGTGTCTGTCTCCTCCTGGAGTATGCAGAAGATGGGCATCTCAGACCCTAACAGCTCACCTACAACACAATCTCAGGCATGTGGTTGTCAGCACTTAAGGCCCATTCATCTGGCTGCACTCTCAGGAACCAACACAGACCAGACACTGACCTGTCCTTACTTGCTGACTGTCGGCCTCTTATGCCAAAGGTGGTGCATGAGTGGGAAAGGAGGTTTCTGTAGACAAAAATAGATGAGACACGGCCTCTGAGGTTCTTAAACTATTTAAAACCCTCTTCATTTGGCGCCCAGACTTCAGTAAAGCCCGACTATTTCCTGCCTGTCTCAAAGGGAGATTGCATTGCTCAGATGTTGCTCTTCATAGTTTAAGAGGCTTAATTGTAAGAGTTCTCAGTTGTTTCAGTGCAGTATCAACTTTGTTTTATCTATAAAAGAGTAACAGAACATAAAAATAGACACAAATGAAACACTTGTAGGCATGCAGTAAGAGTGTAAAATTGTGTTAAGGTTGTTGTGAGTAGTTAATTTCAGACAATTTGTTTTTTTTGAAGACAAATGTTGGTTAAAGAGAATTCTGTGTATTGAAATCTCTGGAATAGTTTTGATTGCAGTCATTGGTCTGCTGGCAAATTTGAGCTATCTTGGTGACATTGTTGAGATTTCCTTGAAAAATGAGATGAGAAATTACTAGAGTTTGTGTGGAGTCCTAAGGAAAAAGCTGTTGGTTTTATCCCATAGGTGTCTATGAGAAAAGGTTTTGCCTTTCCTATGTCTTATCAGTCACAGGATGCAGTGAGATCCATTCATATAAATGCAACAATGAAACCAACTCAACCAGTAGAGCAATGAACATGAATAATACTAAGGTCATGGGTTCGACATCCAGGGAAAATGCCAACTAAGAAAATATACCCTTGAATGCACTGTAAGTCACTTTTGATTAAAAACCTCAGCACTGGGGCCTCCGGTGACAAGACATTCAAAGCACGACTCCTGCCTAATGAATAACTTAGAGTTTTGATGAAGCTTGTGCACAACACGGTAGCACATCCTGTTCTTAAAATGCTCGTGAGATAGCTGAGAGTGTTATGAAGTCTGAGTTCATTGTATTGAAAATGTGGCATTGAAAATAATATTTTATTTAATTCTATTGTCTGTGTCAACAGTGGCCATCTATGCTCTTCTGTCTGAAATGCTGTCAGGTCTCCCTTACGGTTTAACTAGGGCTCTTTAAATATCCTCACATTCAGGTCTAAATAATAAAATATGACAGGGTATGATTGCAATGGGCACTGAGCACCCAAACCAGTATAAGCAATTTATCAATGAGGAAAAACTGTACACAACTTTAATAGGTCCTAAATTTATTTTGTCAATCTCCATAGTTTTTTAAAATGCATGTCATTCTTTATTTAATATTCTTGACGAAAAGACCTGTCTGAGCTGTATCCGGCCTCAAGAAAACAGAAATGAGCTGTACGGCTTAGTAAGTGGAACTGTGGAGACAATATGAGCTTTTGAGCGATCCTCACCTTAAGACAGATGCTATGGGCTTAATGCTGTATTGAGTTTTTGTAATTGTTTCCCGTTTCCTCTGGCTTGACTTTTACATTCGCAATTTGATGCTTCTATTTGAGATCTATCAATATTTGCATCTACTCTGAAATATATCATGAATTCTCGCCTGGGGTCTTCAGTATATTAGCTGCTACAAAAGCTCTTTATTACAAAGTGACTTTTCTTTTTTCAGAGATCAGGACAGCAGATGGTGGAACTGTTGTATAGGAGCATAAATGTTAATTTGATCATTTTCGTCTGCCAGGCTTTACGGTACCGACACCTACTGTATGTGAGACAAGACCACATGGAATTCTGGGAAAAGATGATTCATTATGATTAAATTGTGAACAGTTATTAGAAGGTTGTTTATTGGACGTTCTTTCACTGCTTTGAGTCACTAATGTCACCTACACTTTTTTCAACGTTTCAACACATTTGTCTGAGTTTATAAATTGTCATGGATCATAAAATTCTGGTTGCACCTCATGAAGGTGGCAGAGTGTGTAGAGCTGTAGTGTTGACAGAGGATGACTGAAATATGAAGATGGCTCAGGTTTAACAGTTTTAGAGTTTTAACATTAATATCCCCACATTTGTGTTGTTTCATAGTTGTGATGAAACAAAAATGGCTAAGAATGAGTATGTGTGTCCAAAGATTTGTTGAGCATTAATTTATTTTTCAGACTGTCATACTTGCACAATTAAGTTTGAAACATTTGAGGTTCCAAATAAACTTACCAACCAACTGCCAAACAGCTTCATTAAAGTTGCACAGTTGCCAATTTTCTTGCAGCTTTCTGGATGTTAATTTTGTATCATGTATAGACATGAAGTTAACTTA
This sequence comes from Yasuhikotakia modesta, assembly GCA_036877545.1. NCBI lineage: Eukaryota > Metazoa > Chordata > Actinopteri > Cypriniformes > Botiidae > Yasuhikotakia > Yasuhikotakia modesta. The sequence continues at coordinate 21,345 of JBAJNP010000015.1, forward strand.
TAATTGACAGAATTTTGTAAATCAGTACCAGCCATTATATTGTGTGTCTTCCTCTTATAATGTCTTTGGCCTCATCAGGATCACAACCCACTCATATCTTCTGTTGTGTTTGCTGAGCTCAAACCAGATTACAGTAACAGATCATTTCTGGCTCTACAGTTTGTTGAAGTGCAGAATTAATTCCATAGGAACCAACAAAATCGATTTTGCCCTTTCCCCTTTAAACAAGACAAATGTCCTCAAGATGACTTTTATAATAAATGTGCCCTAATGTAGAAATATGATGGCATAAGCATTTCTATTAGAGAGAGGTACAGCGCTTCCTCTGCCTCAGTTTTATCATTACGGTAATGAATTACAGTAAAGTGGTATTTGAGCGCGTGCAACAGGGACACGGTTTGATCCATTGCGTTGAAAGGATCATAAATGTGCTTCTGTGATATCAGTGCTGCCAAATTATCATCTGACTTATTGATTTGTTTATCTAATTATGCATTTTTTGTGCAGCATCCTCTCATTGTTCTCCTGGTGGCATTTATATGCACGCGTGTTTGCAAGGAGTTGGCGCTCCGCATCTCTAGAGATAATTGAAAACAAGCGAGATGATCCACAGGCTGTTGTGTGCCAGCACATGCATTAGAAGATGTTTTCCTTTCCACCTGTGCAAATACTCTGGATATGTCTCCTCGTCTGTGAGTGTTGTGTACGTCAGACCTGTTCCATGACATGTAGACACAGGTTCCTGTCTCAGCTTGATATACTGTAATAGGTGGGCTGTGTTTCATAACCGAGTGAAACTGTCTTCTTAGGCAGCATGTTTAGGCTGTCTATTGTTTGAGACACAACCATGGACTGGTTCAGAGATCTTTAACTTTTTTAGGCCAATGGCCATTTTGTACAAAGGTCCTGTGTTTTATGTTGCAAACAAGTGCTGAATTTTAAGCCTGGTTTACAGTAGCATGCATAATGGTTTATGTATTTATAATTGTTGTGAAGAGACAATGCACTTTAGCTACTTGGTGTCAGCTTTGGGTAAGAGTAGCAATGTTTGTTAAATACTGGAAATTTTCACCAAAATTAGTTGGAGATAAAAAGATTTTTGGTGGAGTTGACTCTCAGGGAATATGTATGAAACCACAAAATATGCCAGTGAAGACTGAATGAGATGAAGTACCTACTTCCTTACTGTTAAAGTATATGTGTGAGTGCAGTACACATGCTCAGGATATAATAAATGTTCCTGTAGCCTCATGGGTAGAATAGTGTGGAATGTGATGCAAACGTTACCTTGGTAAATACAGTAGACTGAGTTAAAGTTTTTGCATAGTATATAGTATGGAAAAAGCCATTTTAAAAGCAGTGATTGTCTTTCTGAGTTTAACCCTGAGCCTTGTTTAACACACCCCTAACTAGCCAATCACGGTTTAGATTAGCTTTTTGATTATGGTTGGATTGTTCTTTGCAGGACAGTGGATCTCCAGGAGCGTGATTGAAGAACATTGTTCTAACAGATCATTTGTTTATCGCTGTCTCTTTAGAACAACAGCCCATTACCCACAATTCCCCCTGCTTTGTTCTTACCTCTCCTACAAATTCATGCTCCAAATAGCATATTATCAAACTTTCTCTCTTTCTCCCTTTTTGTTATTGTCTCTTTTGTTTTTGTTCCCCATGGGTTCACATATCAAATGGCACCTCCATTGGCAGCTCCAATGTGTCTATACAGTATCAAGCTGAAGTGACACCAGGGTCAGCAGGTCACTGGCGATCCCTGCTGCTCCAGGGACGGTCGGCTCATCCACCAAGTTGCCTGCCAGTCTGTAGCTCTGCCAGGCCCTCAGAGGTCAGAAAACTGTTTCGCAACGGGTAGAAACTAGATTGAACTGGATGCAACCGCTGAATTAAACAGCTGCACAGAGCCCACTCTGTCTAGTCATGCATAAACACATCGTGAGGCCCACACGGACTCTGCGTTCACAGAACTGCCCGGAAACCTCCACGAGTCACAGAGTTATTTACATTTAAAATCTCTGGCAGCTTTCTTTATTAAATAGTTCGGCTAATTTAAATTCCCTCTTAGCTGCTAAGAAAAGTTTTTCCTCCTCTTGCATATAGCAGTTTATTATCAGGAGCTTTTTCTTTATTTAAAACAATAGGGAATGGAATAAGTTACACTTTTGAAATGTTTAAGACATATCCTCACATGAATCAAGGACCCCAATCCATGGGTGGGGTAATACATTCTTTATTTTTTGCATGGAGGGGGCCGCCTCACGCCTCACTGCTATTTTGAGAACAAATGACCACTTTCACATTATTATTATTATTATACTAGTAATGGAACAGCCTTGGTGACTGAGTTAGCCAAGCAGTTGGCATTGAGATGAATGGGAAAGCTAGTGGATAGATTATCCAGGTATTATAGACCTCCCTAGTTTTCTCACATCACTGAAAAAACTAGAACTGTGGCAAATCTCTTATTGACTCCATGACCTCAGTTATTTCACAAAGCCGCTTAGGTTAGGGTGTTAGAGGTTGTCCTTGTTTGGGTAAGAGAGAGATAATATAAAGATGGATGTTCACGTATGTGTGTGCGAGCCGCAGTCGAGCAGAATGTGAAAATGACAAGCACTCTCGCACTCCTCTGTAATTTATTTTAATTGCGTGAGCTCTTCCACTGAGGTGGTCTGAGGTAATAAAAGCAGCCGTGATCGATAATTTCCATTTTTGAAGTTAATTTTTTACAATCTTACTCTCGCAATGGGGTGTGCCCCTTACTGGCATGTGGCAGATGAACGTAAATAAGTGTCAGAAAGATATATCGCTAATCACACGGAGCCGCACGGTATATTTAGGTGCCTGTTACTGTTCGGGCCCCCCGTGGGCCCCCGGGGACCGGCTGATACTGACAGAACCAGAAATATGAGAGCGCATCATGTCTGCGTCGCAGCAGGGGACGGAATCGGGGCGGACAGGTCTGCTCTGCTGTTCTGCACCACTGGAATCATAAATAGTGACTTCCTGCTGAGCACCTCTCACTTATTCCACCTTCTGTCTCATCGTAGATATTTTCTCCTCATATTTACATAGAGCATTAGCGAAAGCTTCTTTTTTAATGAGAAAGATAATGCAGGGTTGAATTATTAATGCCTGTGTGCTGCTTAAAGGTGGAAGGGTGCACAGAACTTCTTGTATGTAATGGTTCTACAACACATGCACATTTTGGCCCACCGACCTCGTCTCCAAATAATTGGACAATTGGACAAGTAATTAATTGGACATAAAATACTAGCAATAAAGTAAGCTGTGGCAGGTCAAAACAGTTTGCATTTGAAATTTCATTTTTAATTTCACCATATGTTTGATGGTTAGACAACATATACTTTGAGATATCATGGAGATGGGGTGAAATATGTGTATACACACACATGTATATGTATGTGTACTCTGTGTGTGTGTGTGTGTGTGTGTGTATACACTATATATATATTATTAAACATTGAAGACATACTAAATACACTAGTGAGAGTGTTCTTTCAGGAGAATTTCCAAACACCCACAAGGCCAAAATGTCTATAGTTGTAAAAACACTCATATGTTACGATCTGTGCCAGTGTGCTAAACAATGTCTAGTTTCTCCGCCCTCCGCGTTGCTGCCTGGCTGACAGTCTCTGCATAGATGGATATGTTATGCTCCGCCCCTTTTCACTTAAGGCCATCAGTCTCTCTTTCTAACCACCACCCGTGTGCTAAATACTCTTTTAATCACCTTTTAATAGATAATTCACGTTCTCATTCTCAAAGTGCTCTTTGACATTCACCAGAGCACAACATCTCCACATCTGCAAAAGAAATGGAGACTGGGCTTTAGAAATAAGCGGAGGAGTCTTTTAGAATATTAATAGATATCATTCAATAAGGCTACAAGGCTGAAAGCGCATGTGAAATGTGGCGTTCTTTTGTGCGCCGTTTCAGACCGCACAGCTGATTTGGCTTGCGATATGCACAATGACTTTGCCATTGTTTTTAAAGGTGAAGTGTGCAATTTTCACAATGTTGTGAAACACTTTCTTCTTTTCCTGCTTAATATGCAGGAGAAACTGTGAGGAATCCATCTGTGCACTGATTCCCTCAGAAAATGGTGGAACCAAATCACAAAGCAGCTTTTTTGCCACATCTAGCAAGTGTTGTGATGACATACCTACGTCCTTGTGATGTCGTTAGCATACAAGCTTTAGTTTGTAGCTTGTTTATTTGAAAGCAGTTACATCTTTGAAAACAAGTTTAAAGCCCTAATAAAAGTACAATAGCAGGTTTTGAATTAATATTAGCACTTAATTATAAAACTAGCACCAGTAATTGGAGAAATTGTGTGTGTGTGTGTGTGTGTCTCTACTACAGGCTTGTCAGCTGTTTTAATTGGAGACATATTTTAACCAGGTGACACAGAGGTTACCATGTGTTGTCTTAATTAACCAAAATTCATCTAACCGTTCTATGTATACTAGTGTACATAAAGACACACACACACACTTGGCTAAATATGCTATAAAAATTAACCTGCAACAAACACACACACACACATAAAGATACACACTTTTCATTTGGAACACAAGCACTTACACAAGTGCTTAAGATTCACTGAAGTGCATCACATAGCAATACAAGCTTTTGAAATCACATTTTAGGGTCCTAGACATTTCTTTCATGGTATTCACATGATAAAAAAGCAGGAGAGGGGAAGATATATATCAGTAAATAGTAATGAGTTAATAGTGTTTGTAAACAGACATCAAAGTAATATATCCTCTGTTTGTCTGTTATTGTGCCAAGAGGTTAATTTGCAGACACGTTTGTCCTATTTTTCCATGTATGCAACGAACAGTTGAACTGTCTCATTCATAAAAAGACACACACACACACACACACACAGTTATGTTTAGTGCTGTCCGTGGTTCTGTGGATTAGTGAGGCTAATGGTGGTGTTGAGTGGTTCTTGGCTCGGTTTGGCCCTGATACACACACAGGAGGGACGTGGCCCAGCATGCACCTGTGATAATGGGCACCGAAAGCTCTAGTCAACACGGCCAATGAAGTCACTCCACCAGACGCAAGCAGCAAAAACCCTCTGAATAAGTGCTTTCAGTAATTTAAATGTTAAGTGCTCTGATTCAAAAAGAGGTGTTTCTATGGTGTTTTCTACATGAATAATTCCAATTTTCACATCAACCTGTGCAGTTCAGTGACACAAATTTAAAGTGCTGTTGAATTTATACAAATGTTGATTAATTTCATGATGTTATTGTATCAATTATGATTTTATCATTTTTTTAAAATAAATCACACTACTGCCTTAAGGTGACAGAGACAAAATTTACCCTTTTTTGGTTTTGGAAATTTCCAAAACCTATTTTCTGTATCATTCATTGGGACTGGGCTTAACAAAATAATATTGTGTTATGCACACAGCATAGAGACACCAGATAAGAGTTTAGGGCCAGAATTTTGCATGTCTGGCTTCACAGTTATTTCAGTTAGAAGCATAAAACAGTTTTACCACATCAGAACCATCTGAATATTCCCTACGGCAGACGGTCCATCTTCTGCAATGAACATATGGGACTTTAAAGTGCCAAAAAATGAGTGACATTTAGGTCTGTTTTTCCACCTTTTCCTGACTGGCTCGCTGCCTGCTACCTCCACCCGCCAACATCTGTGTCAAACTCCGCTGTCATTTGGAGAGAATTATTCACCTCATATTCTGACTGGAATATTGCTCTGCACGATTGATCTAACTCTTTTCGACACTTCCACCCTATCAGGTGTCTTCCTACATCTCATTTCTGCCTACTGTTCATATGCCTGCATCGTTCCTGGGGTAATATTGCCGCCATTTAACTGCAGTTATGCTTCAGTCCTGCGTTGACAGACCTCAGAAGAGGGTTTGCAAAGCAACAGATTGTACATGAATATTTTATAGTGTTTGGCTTGTTGGAGGATAAATTCTTCACTGCTTTCGTACAAACAGAGATATTTGTATATAAATACATTATTTATAATTGAATTTTGGATATATGTTTAGTTTTTCTAGTTGTTTTAGTTTTTATGTTGTGCACAGTTTAACCCTGAAATGATCCAAAGGCTGCGTTGTGTCTGTTTTGTTGTCACATTAGAGAAACATAGAAAGCTCATTCTAAACTTAGCATTTGTTTTTCCTGTTTTGCTAATTACCAGCAGTATCACTGAGCTGGAATGTGAAATTGAGTTTCTCATTACTAGAAGAAGAGATAAGTACTGTAAACACATTTATATTCCTAATGCAATTAATCCACATGTGAGGGACTCTGGTCTGACATTTTGGGCTCGGGGAGTAATGATGTTTCCAGATTGTGCTGACCAGGAAGCTGCCACAAGGGTGGGTGCGTCAAAAAGCACTTGCGGTAAACAATGTGGCAAAACTGTGTGAGAGAAAGTGAGGGGGTAGGCGGACGCGTGAAGGGTCTCAATTAGCGCTGGAGGAACTAATGAGCAAATGGGGGTCTTTTTTGTCCCAGTGGGCATCACACACTCAGTTCAATGTCACACATCATCCACACACACACTTACACACTGACCTTAACAGACGCACACAAACAGTTGCTTGCACAAATGTACACACCTATTGCTACGCTTACATGGCTAATAAACCTCACAGCAGTCATTAAAAATGTTCTCCTCCCTTGAGGCCCAATCCTGTAAGAGAGATCAGAAAGCTTTCCAAAGAGGATTGAAATTCAACTGCTGTCTCTACACAGATTCAGAGCTCACGTTTTTATTTATTAGCCTCTTAAACTCTATTACGTCTCTATGATCCTATAACACCGAATTGTACCGGGTTAGCTTAGTGCCGCGCGATGTGCTCGCTTTTTCATTATGGTAAAATGAAACAGAGATTGAATGACTAACTATTTGGAACCAAAGGTATGAAATATGGAAGCCTGCACTTTCTTCAAGCGTTTTAAAAGTTCACCCAAAGATGAAAGTGTTTCTTTTCCATCATATCATTTCAAACCTGAATGGTGTTATTTTTCTGTGGAACTCAAAATGGGATTTTTTTATAGGCTGGCTATGCAGTTCTTGTCAAACAACAACATTGTGTTATGATCAGTGGCTGTAAAGCCCAAAATGGACAAAACACTGAAAAAGAAATCCAATACAGTAGCTGTATGTGAGGAACAAACCCAAATTTAAGTTGTCATTCAGTGATGATAACCGTGACAGCCACTGGTCACCACGAACTGCTATTGTCTGGCAAGATCTGCATAAAGATTCTTTGAAGGTTCTCCTTTCGTGTTCCACAAAAACATAACATCATACAGGCTATGATATAAAGGAATTATAATGTACATGTTGCTAAAATAGTTATTCTCTGTCAGCCATGTTTTGTGACAGATGTATTGCCCCTGATAGTTGATGGCATCACACAGTAGTTGCTTTCCTCGGGAATGACATAAATATAGGAACTGTGTTATGGACGGTCTTCCAACAGACTTGTGATGGAGGATGCACTGGTCTTTGGGATTCAGGATGAGTGTGTGTGTGTGTATGCAGATATGTGTGTGTGAATAGAGTGAGCTCTATTGAGACAAAGACTGGCTGAGCTCAGAGGTACCTGATGCATTATTAATGCAAGTTAAATTGAAGAAGCATCTTTCCTGCCTGCTGTTTTTTCCTCGCATTTGATTGGCCGCAGTCTTTCACAGAACCTCTCCCACAGAATGAATAGCTCTGTTCTTCTGTATTACCACAGTTTCTTGTCTCACTCTCTCTTTATCTCTCTTACTTTAGCTGGTCTCCCCTTTTCTCTTCATCTTTATCATTTATGTACTTCCCTCTCTAGCGTGTGTGTGTGTGTGAACACATAATCACACAGGCATTAATCCATCATAATAGAACAGATGCATTTATCATTGTCAGGCAGGGCTTTGCTGGGATGATGGTTTTCACAAAATAGGCCAACCCTGGGGAGTGTGTGTGTGTGTTTGGTATTTAGATGCATTAGGTTTTTCACATACACATTAGAAGTATTGGATTGTCTTTGGTAAGTTGTGTGTATCTGAGGTGTCAAAAACAGGTTCACAGCTAGCAGGCTCTGCCAGTTTTACAGGTTTGTGTGAATATATTGCCAAGTGTTTATGGATGTTCATGTGTCTTAGAGGGAGGCAGCTGGTCTTGTAGCCAAACATACTGTCATTGTGATGACACAGTGTTGCTTCATTACACCTCAATATTTAGCCAATCACACGCAAGCACACAGTCCATCTGCTTGGCCACCATCTGACACAACAGAGTTTGAGTCCTACACTAAAGTGAACTTAAATGTTCTTATATGTATGTATACAGGGTGCACATGTAGCATGTATACATACATTTGTGTTTTATCATTTGAAAATCTCTTATTATTCTTAACCGTTTGTGTATTTTTTTGCTAGTAATTAACATCTCCATCTTCAAATGGTTTCAACACTGTGGCGATGTGTTGGATTCAAGAGAGCCAATCACAATAAAAGTCTCACAGAGCCGTTTAGAGAGAGATGCTTTAATTAACAGGTATGACAAAACACATTTTTAAAGAAGAGCGCCCGAGGTCATACATCATTAAAATGACTTTATTTCACAGCGTGTGTGTGTGTGTATGCGTGTGTGTGTGTATTAAACGATTCAAAGTCAGAACCGTAGCTGCAAAAACATCATTTATAGGAAAAAGAATAAACACATTTTATGTAGACGTTCTTTAATATTTACAACCTAAAGCTCCTTCACCAGTCCACCCCGATCATTTCATGAAACGAAACGGCAAAAACAGGCCATTCATAAATTGTTATAGTTATTATGTCACAACTGTGAGCAACATACAACGTCTTGTGTTTACATCTGAAAGCCTATTTATTGTTTCACAACTGAAACCATCCTAATGTGACCCTTAGATCAAAGAGTTTAGCTAATCGCAACGCTACTTATTTACATGAAGATGTCTGAAAGGTTCAGCTAATACCACCATTCTTTTGAAAAAGGTAAATATTAAAACTATCATTTTCATCCATAGTAAACAATATTCAACTTTATTTTTCTGAGCTGCCTGTTTTAATCAAAAGCTGTTCATTTAAATCAAATCTGTGTTGTATGTGGGCTTATGAACTGGCTTGCAATAGTTTCATAAACATTTTCAGAAAGACTTACCTGCTGGTGTTTCTGTAATTTGGCTGTTAAAATCACTTTTTGCACAGTTGGCTAATTCTTGGTAGCCTCCAGCGTCCTCATCAGTTCAGGTTCTCACCTCATTGGTTCTCAGTTCAGGAGGTCAGTAATTTGTTTCTGAATCAGTGTGATTTGTAAACAAATCAGTTTGGTCAGTCAGTTCAACTGATTCAGTGAAAACTTTCAGAGGAATGATACGAATTCCAAATGTGATTGAATGCACCAGACATACATTAAATCACAATGGCTGTTTGTTCTGTTTTTTGTATGTTTCAACTGCTGCCCAAACTTGTGTGTTGAACTCGGAGGTCTGACGTGATTAAATGATGATGACCTTACATTGGGAATTCCATGGAAAATGTTACAGCGCTCCAAAGTCGAGGGGGGTTCAGAAATTAATCATGGGAAAGCTGTTCCGTTCATCCTCCATAAAGCCCAAAGTCTCCATCTCTCCACCCATTATCGTAACACTAAAGCAGGTGGTCACCTCGCTCCACCCCAAATTTAGTGAGCGAGTGAACAAAATGGACAGTGTTAAAAAAAGTGCTCTTCTCCTTTAGCCATAAATGAACCTCGAAGCCTGAATATTCCCTCGAAGTTTCATTTTCCACAAGTCATTGATTCCCACAGAGTAGAGAGTCCACTACGGCATCTAAGCATACTTTATTCCCACTCTGGGATTTATAACCTTGCAAATCTATTAAACCCAAACGATATTCATCATGTAAGTGGGGCAGGAAACCCCTCCAGTACACTTTGGAATTGCTTAGTCACAATCCAGAGATGAAATCTGCAAATCTCTGAGTTACACCAAGACAAATCAATGACAAAGTAAAAAATCTTCTGCAGGCTTAGGAATATGTAACATTGTTTAAAAGCCTCTTTGGAATCACTTGACTGTTGACTGACGTCCTAGAGAGCATTTGATTGGACACAAATCTGTGTAGTGCAGGATGAGTCATCGACTCAGTAGAGGAAGTTCATTTTAAATGCATATTCCTGCTAAAGGTTAATTTAGTTTCAGAGTACATTAGCGTATAGTGCAGAAGGCTCTAAATGTGCACACATAACATACAAGAACTAAACACTATTCAGTCACATTTTTATGTCATGGGGTCTTTAATATTGTCTGTAAATGTTGCAGACAGCTGAAAGCTGTATGATTAGCTATTTTTGTAAGACAGAATATTCCTGCAACAATAATGATTGTGTGCTGTCCATTTTGTCTCTCTCTCTCTCTTTCTCTCTCTGTATTGTAATGGATGTTATATAGCTGTAGGTCTGGTTTTGTACAGCAGACAGGTCTGATTGCAGGGTTGAAGACATTGGAATAAAGCAGAGACTCAACTGCCACAAATTCTTTCAGGTTTTCCCACCACAGACTGTAATTAAACTGTAAAACTCCACAGGAATGAATGCACTACACGCTCTGGATTGCTCTCCCACAGATTCTGTTACAACAAATACCTCAGGCCAATAAGAAACATAAAATAAATCAAATACAAAAGAAACAGCAGCGTACAAATCAATGGGGGCTTTCTTTTGTTCTGGATATGCTTAAAATCAGAAACTCTGTTTACAAATTCCCCCCCATGACTCTTTGTATGGCAAATGTCTTCTAAGGCGGTGGCACTTTTTTCATTCGTTTCTCGTCTTAATGCAGAACAAGTAAGAGTTGCTATTATCTTACAGCTGCGCATTAGCGTGCATGTAAATTTATGGTAATGTGAGCAGTGTTTAAAGTATTTCCAGTGAGAGTGTACACACACACTCAAATAACAAATTCATCAGCGTTAAGGCGCTGTGAGCGAAACACCGTGTCACCAGAGTTCAGTTTGCAAATAAATGACTGTCGCCGTTCCCTCCAAATGAGAAATGTGCTAGTTCTCACGTAATGATGTTTCTCCAAGCAAAGGATTTCAAAAGAACATACTCCTTTATTCTGTTTGCTGACTTTTAGCCCAGTGAGGACTTGAGGACGATGAGTTTTGATTAGCATAGAGGATTATAATGTTTGATTATTCATTTTCATACTGTACACAACCTAGCCCATCGCTAAACTGCACCCTCATTATATTTTTATTAGAAATGAACTTGGTTCTCCTCAGAGCCGCACACACTACGTCTGAACCTCAGGCAGGCCGCATTCTCCTCACAGAACATTTGATGCATATTGCATGAAATCGTCGGTTTCAATCAGATTGGATGGCTTTGCATAGCTTATAGGGCACAGGGGCTGAGATGTGGCAATATTGTATTATACTGATTATTATGACAATATTGCAATGAAGTTGGAGTTTATTAATTGCGATCTATGACATGTTGCTTTTTCATTTGTGGTGAACTTTGCATTTAAACATTTTAATTATAATTTATTATATTTAAATTGTGTTTATATTAAATTTTCTTAGCTCATTCTGAGTTTGGAATAATGGACTTTGCATTGACCTAATGTGTTAGTACTTTTACATTCTCAAATACTTAGATTAATTATACTGTATTATTAATCTATGTAAATGATCAATTATAGTTAAATATTACTGGTAAAAATAAAGATATCGTTTTCTGGTGTAAGAATATCAATACACCTTCATAATATTTTGAAGTAATAATAATTGAATACTGATCATGGTCTAGTAATGTAGTGACTCATCCACTCTGGTGTGCTACATGGATAGCCGCTAATATTCCCCTTAATATTAGCAGCTGTCCATTTAGTAGATCAATAAAATAAATAAATAAATTGACACTAGCTGCTTTAATGTGACTTTAGGTTTGTTACATCTGGTCAATAGATGGCCCATCTTTTCCAAGCTAGATTGGACTGTTGATTTGATTGGACAGTTGATTAGCTGAAGCTGAGATTGAACTGAGGTTGGGGCTTGATTAAACTAGTGTTAAACTGGTTTATCCAGTTAACTGTATTGTAAAAACTCCCTAAGCTGGTTGACCAGCCTGCCCACCTTATGACCTGGCTTTTCCTGAAGGGTAAGAAACAGTGACTGCTCCTCTTGCATTCTGCTCTGAGCTTTAACAGTCATGCATGTTGTAGAGTTGGAGATAAATTATACAGCAGCCTTCAGACAGGAAAGCTTGTTAAAGGTGGACTCTAGGAGCTTACGAGGGCTACACACACACACACACACTATGAGGCAGATGTGCGTGTCATGAAGCCTAAAGCAGTGGGTGTGCGGCTCACGTCTCATCCAGCCTTCTGGAGAACTGAGCAGCCCCTCATTATGCCCAGCTGGAGATGAGCTCTGACATGTCCACTGAGCAGAGAAGAGATCTCCAAAGATCACTCCTGCCAACCTTTCAGCTGATCTCAGATCTGCTGGGGGAACGGCGGGCCAATAAAGGCAGGGGGTGTCGGTGCGCGAGCTGTTTTGGGAACAGCGGCGGGAATGATCTGTACCTTCTTGTCATTATCTTTACATTTACCACTGCAGAAACCTGACAGGTGCTGGACACAAGGACTGGTTGACACACACCATAATAAAAGGGGAAGTCCGGCTTTAATGGACGTGACTAAAAAAAGCAGTCCAACAATAAGACAGATGAGTCGGCACAAGCTTGCAACCTTCCACCTGAATGACAGGTGGGTATGGACATTATCATGATCTATAACTTACCCACAATTTATGGTCCAACCAGCTGAACACCTCAAACCGCTAATGTTGCTGCACAGATCACTATGGGATGGATCTTATAGACACTGATTCAATCATTAAGTTCTCAGTTATACTTTTTTTATTAAAATTATCTTATCAAACTAACGTGACTGTAATGAATGTGGTTAACTAGTGCCTGTACAATTTGACATTTTTTACACAGTGTAATAATATATATTATGTCCATAACTAACAAATTAGCCTGTGCTATTTTGTGCTATTTGTCAGTAAAATATTGACATATATTCATAATGTGACATTGATATCAAAAGAAACTGGAAATCTGTGATTTATTAGTACTGCTCTTTTAATGTAAAAAGACAACATTAATCAAATGGCTGCATAATCCGGTCACATGATTATTTAAACAAAAACCTATGATTGAATCCAGTGTCTTACACTTATAATTTCTTAGTTTTCTTCCCAAATCCTCACTCTTTATTTTTTTTTGCAGGATTGTTTTATACTGACTTTTCTCCACAGTTCTTCACATCAACTCCTTATTAACACCCTTTACTGTGGATTGCTTCTGAAGTATGAAAAGGCAATAGATCAGATCTTTATATCTGTATGGAACGATGGGAATTATTTGTAAATGTTGTGAATTCTGTAAATTGCAGCTTCCTCTGGCTACATCGAGGGCTCGTCTCAAATTCTCTGTTGGAGCAGCATCACAAATCTGGCTCAGTGTCTGATTCTGCTTGTGTTACTGACCTAAGCAGCAAACGACAGATAAGTGTGAATTGCATTGGCAACTACGTGCCAACACCCCCCCCCCCTCCATCTCACCAGTGCAGAGACCCCGCAGTGAGACACGTGTGGCTCTTCCAGCCTCAGCAGCTGAGTTAATGAGCCAAAACAACTAATGCATCTGTGTGTGTGTGCGTGCTTGGAAGTGTGTGTGTATTTGGAGGGTGCTTGGAAGGGTGTGTGTGTATTTGGAGTGTGTTTGGAAGTGGCAAGCATGAGATTGTTATTGTATGAGCACTTTTTTAAGGTTGGCCAGATGGAGACCCACACCAATTATCAGCTCACCTTCTGAGGTGAACCACTGACTTGGCTTTCACTGAATTGACTTTCACAGGGACGAGGATATGAAGCGTGTGAAGGAACGATGACACTTAAGGATGGTTTAGTGTAACACCACATTTTGCAGACCTGTCAAGTGTGGCCAGACTGGTAGGACATCTCAGCGTGGTGGAGTTAGTGCACAACCTTCGTTCAACGTAGAAAAAACACTGCGGTAGGATTTTCCAGCCAGTGGGCTTATCTGCAGCCTTCCTCCACTGGCATAAAAAAACGCTAGCTCTGTTTCAACTGGCACTTCACAGACCCCATACTAAGACCCCTAGTGAAAATACCTTTGAGTCTTCACACTGTGGATTTTCTGTGTTTAAAAATGCACATAATACTCATTTTGCATGTGTCTTCATCTCATGCTGCGTATGTGAGGCTAGATGAGAAGGTTTGATGGAGAGGTAGATGCAGTGCCCCCTACAGGCCTTGTGTGAAAGGACTGAGGCATTCATTTAGACATAGAGAAATTTACAAAATTCAGTCAAGCAAATTATGTTATGTTGTTACAATAGATTAAAGCCGGCCACACAATCAGGTGACTCTGTAATGACATACTGCCTTATTTACAATATAAAAGACAAGAAAAGATTGTTATTCTATCTCACTGTATTGCTCTCTCTCTCACCCGCTTGCTCGCTCACTCGCCTTTAACTATTTTTTATTCAAACTTTTTCGCTGCTATTACGGGTAAAAAGGCCATGCATAATCGTCAAAAGCAATTATATTGTGGCAGGTCGCTCGCTTTAGACCCGTCATTAGTCAGTGCCAATCCCTGAGCGTCTGTGACAGCTGTGAGTAATGACAGGGAAAAGTCATGGCTAGATGCTAAGATGTCCACCTCCTGCGGCAGGGATGAAGGGTCAGCGCCGTGGTTCTGTGGCGGTTAGCAGTCATGTAGTTCTTAATGATAAAGCTGAAGATGAATGGCTTGTTATGAGAGAATCTTAGTTTTTTTGTTTTAATGTGATGCCTGATACCTGTGTGTTTTCCCATAGAGTCGTTGTAGCATAAACCTACAATTGCAACCTTTTATATTTTGAGGAATTAGTAAAATAATGAGATCCTTGTTTCTCCTAGACAGCAGTGATGATTTAATGGAGAGCAAATGTAGATTTTTAATGAATACCCTTGCTGCTTGGATTTATTAATCTGTTGTATTAAACTATGCTTATCACATTGATGTTTTATTAACTTTTGTATTCTGTGTATTAAAACATAGATATACAATTGTGCTGGTTTAGTTTTACCCAAGTAAAGAAGAGTAAAATATGAGACAAAATCACCCTCAGAGCAAAAACATTTTCACTTGGGTATTAAATTTGTCATTATACATTAAAGCATCCCAAGTAATGCTGTGTAATATTAATAAAAACAGAGTTAAAGCTCTGTCAAAAATTTGGAAAGTTTAGGCCTTTTTCCGGAAGCGATTAAGTCATATTAGGCGTAAATCCTGCTGATTTGTTTCTCAGAGACAAATGTTTTAAAGATTCAGAGCGTTTTTGCAGCAGCTGTGATTGACTTATCGCTGTGGTGAATGCATTTAGGGGATATTTTGGAGCTGGGAACGCCTTGCTAAATAGTTCAGTTTCATTAAAGCGTAGCTCAGTGTTTATCTCATCCTCATGAGACCGTTTTAGGTCATGCAGAAAGTTTTGTCACAGACTCTGGAAGATAGCAGATAGTCGAAGAAAATGGACAGAAGATACTGATATTGTTTTCCACAGGAGAAAGAAATGTAACCCACAAATGACCCAATATCTATCCGCAGCCGCATCGCAGTGAGGAGATTACGAGTGAACGATGCCGTTTTTCCTCAATTAACTGGCCGGTTAATTAAATCACACCGGTAATGAGTCCAAGCCTGAGAAAGTTAAAGGAAGGCAGAGAGCAGAATAAATTTCATCTGACACTTTAATTAAGTTTCCTCGCGAATCAGATGTCACACCATCTATCGTTTTTATTTTGAATACGCAGTGCGCTCTCTCTGTCTGTGAATCACACTCTTAAAAATACAGCTTCTTAAAGGGCCCTTTGTGACGGTACGCGGTTCCCTAAAAAGTCTGGAACAAGCGTGGAACCTTCAACCGCACACAAAAGATCCTTTGTAAGCTATAGCATGTTCTGCCGCTTTTATTTAGAGAGTGCAGTGTTCTCGCAAAACGTTTGGAACACCACGTAGCCTCAGCGCTTTGTTTGTCTGCTGTCCTTCTCACATTATGGACGTCAGACCCCCGTTCCGATGCGGTTAGCCCCTAGCAACGAGCGTAATTGACAGCTACAAATGGCCCAGTTTAGGATATGATAGAAAACATGATGGCGTGTTCTTTCATTTTGAAAATCAATAACACTTTGCTGAGCTGACCAAAAGGAGAACGTAACAAATAATCCGTGTTCTGGCCGTTCCTCTTTGACCCTGGAGCTCAGAGGTTGCAGGGCGTTTTGTGGGCACTTAAAGGAACAGCGGGTTTCGGGTAAGTGCTACATAATACACCAGCAGCTTGGACATTTAAAGAGTTTGCAGAGGCCACAACAGCAGCCGTAGCTCTGCTAATGGTCCCTGCATGTCCATGTGGATATCGCTGAACGTTTATCAGTAACAGACACCCATCCGGCCGCTTCTTATCTTCTCCCAGAGGGACGATCAAATCCTCCAAACTCTCTTTTTAGTCCTGATCTTTCAAATGGCACATCCTTCAACTGATTTCTGCCCATCTGCTTTTATACTGTAGCCCATAAGTCACCTGTTCGTTTTTTCTGTGCTTTTTTTCTAGGCACGTGGCCTGTCCTGCTGTAATGTACAGTAGCTTCTCACATTATTTTAAGAAGCAGGAAAATTGTGCTTAGAATTAAATTCACATCATATGCTCACATTCTGTTTGCTAAATTCGAAAATATGAATGCAGCAATAAGGAAGCAATTAAGCAAAAAATGTGTCTGTTACTGTAATCATAAGATATATTATCAGACACAATGCAAACCTAAACCTTAGCAAAAGCAATATGATAATATGTCAATGTTTGCCAATAGTTCAATTTATTAAATATAATAATGTTATCAGTTATTTTTAGGGCGGGGACATGCATAAATGCCTTTTTGCATTTGATTCATTTTGCATTATTTCTTAAGTTGTTACCAAGTTACTTGTTGGGCACAAGATAGTTACACATATTTTTGCTAATGTTTCTATTATTCAGCCTAACAGTTGCACATCAATTTAGAAGTTGGAACTATATGTCGTCTCACGTTTTAATGACAGCATGCGTTCCAGATGAACTCCACATGTTTGTGCAAAACCTGATGGTGCATGTAATCCCAGCATGACTCCAGAATGTTTAGAAGAGTGTCTTCTATGCTTGAATGGAAGCAAAGAAATGTGACCTTTTACACAGGAGAGTTAACATGGTGAGTGTCACAGATTTACTTATTTGATTAGTCACTGAGAAATATTGCACAATATAAATGTTTTTCCACAGACATTTCATATTTATTTTATATCACATTTGAAAACATCTGATTTGCACAAACATGCTGCACAATATATACAGAGACAATAATGAAGGCTACAGATGGTGCATTATTGTAAAATTCAAAGGATGTGCATTTACAGGTGTGTGTACTTATCAGCTGTATTGCAATAGCTTAAACATGGCTTGTCCAATCAGATTTAAGCATTTTTAACCTTAGCTTTTCAAATCTTGCTCTCTTCTTCCATCCTGGCACATTTATGGCCATCTGACTGAATGTGGTTTTCGTGTGATGTCAGATCTAGACCTGATTAGATCCCACAGAGTCTGCAGCTGGCAGCCCGACTCTGCCCTGTGTGTGTAGCGCTCTGCAGCAGAGCGGCTGAATAGATTGATCTGTGCCCAGTCGAGCTGGGTTGAGATTGCACATGTGGAAAATGTATTTGACCGTTAAGGTAGTGGCGGCTGTTTCCAGAACCTCCCTCCGCGACCTTAACCGCCTGATGTATGACTCACGGAACCTGCGGCCAGTCGGTGCTTTGTCAATGCCACGCTTGAAGAGATGAAAAGGAAGACAAGATTGAGAGAAAGAGAGAGAGAGGGATGAGGGAGGCCTTGCGTTTCTTGTGATTCATGAGATGAATGCTTTGTTGTAAAACTTGCGTTAGATCATCATTCATTCACGCTCTGTTTTTTCTCGTTGGCATTTTCTTGTTTTTCTTTTGCTTTCCAGCTCCAATATTTGTGTGATCAGAGCTTCTGTGCCCACATACACAATGTTAATTTTAAGTGTGTAAACTGCATTTAATGGAGGAGTGAAACCACTAAATTAACATTGTGTATGTGAACAGAAGTCACTCCTGATCTAACCATAATTGATGTTGGGGTAACCATAGTGACGTCTTGGTTTCACACTAAACTAAATATGGATGCAAAAATTAAGCTCTCAGCATCCAAAAAACACATTCAGCATCCAAAATCACATTCAGTTCAGTTACATTTACATTATACCAGTTTTGTGTAAATGCAGCTGCCATGAATTAAATTTTTCATTTGGGTTGAAGAATACGGTTGTCACTCCTGTAAATAACCAATTCCTGTGTGAACAGAAAAGGATTAAGCACTCAGAAGAAGAGACGCACTGTGTATGTAGCCTATATAATTATGAGGAATCTCAATAAATGCTGTGTGAAAAATCGCCTGTGCTCGCTGAAGACGCCGTAAATGAGTCTCCTGTGTGTCTTTCCAGACAGGCCTGTAATCGGGCCTTGTTCAAATAGAATAGATGCTGCGCTGCTTTTGACTGCATCGAAAGGAACCGGAATAGTCTTCACAATGAGTTCGGTGAATAGATTCTCTATGTGTGTCTGAAGATGACTCATATAGCTCACTGACTGGCCCGATTAACCTGCCTGCTAGAACAGGGAAAATCATTTGTACAGCTTTCCTTGACCTGTCTATTAAAACTCTCTCTCTCTCTCTCCCTGTCTGTCTGTCTTATTTTGAAGGCTTTCAATATGTTTCTCCATCCCTGTGTAAACTCACAGCACCTCAGCATCAGTGCATAAGGGATTAAGGGCTTTCAGTCCCAGTGGAGGTTGTGTTACTTAAATCTGATGCAGTCATTAGAGTTTTAGTGTAGGGACTGCTGTTGGTAGCCTGCCTACCCATAATTCCCTGTGGATGGGTTGCTAGCTAAGGTTTAAGGGACAGTGATATTTCAGGCAGGGTTCAGACAATGCTCTCAACATTTGTGATGTATTATGAATAACTATGTAAAAAAATTCAATACAATGAATTTGATATAGGAAAAGTGTGACCTGGTCACTTGAACCTGGAAATCATTTGTTCCAGATATGAAGTTGTGAAGGTAACATGAAAGCAGAGTTCCTGAGGCATACATGAAAAAATGTTAGTTCTCAGATGTTGCGCTCACAGGCTCAGACTCACAGGTATAGTTCTCTGTTACATATTAATTTTATGACATTATCTCATTAAATAGACACAAATGACACAATTGTTGGTGTACAATAGAGAACATATGTGTATGTTCTAAAGAATGATGTTAACCGCTTGCTGAGCTTGATTTTGTTTTCCCGCTTCTGGTTTCTTACCCATAATTCTTTACAGGTACTTTGTGCCTGTTCTGCATAAAAAGAAATTCTCTTTTGTTACCATTTCATTTACTATTCCAAGTGTAACATTCATAAATTGAGCAAACAGAAGTTTTCTGTAATATTAGTTGGCCTGTCGTGTTCTCATCTTTTCTGAAGTGAAGTGTGTTTGGCTGCATCACCGGAAATGAAAAACAAACCATTCTGACCCTCTGTAAGTTGACTTTATGATGTTTTATTTGTGCTGTTTGCACAAGAATAACTTGTTTTTAGAATATTGATGTAGTTGTTCAACTTTTGATTTAAAAAATGTATCAGTAAATGCAAAAATTTGAACTAAACAAACTAAAATTGATAAATGCTGTGGGGAAACATTGTTAGTTCACGTTAACTGATAATTAATTGAATCCTTTTTATAATGCGTTACTTGGTAATCAAAACTACATTTGTTAAGCCATTTCATTCGACTGATTCATTCATTGCTTCTTATTTGGTTTTATTTGTCTGTTTTTCCTCAGAGGTATAATTAGGTTGAGTAATTCTGTGGAGTCAGATCTGACAATAGACACACCGTTTGTTTTTAGTACGTGGTTGTAAGATTGATTGTGTCGAGGTATCTTACGAGGTTGTTTTAAACCGTGCCTCAGGCAACACATGTAGAAATGATGATCATTTGTATCCTCATCCCCTGTGAGGCAGCGCTGAGTTCAGGTGAAATCCCCTTTGCCTCTTTCTCATTTGCTTTTTTGTTTGGCATTTTAATTACCTCATTTGCGTGATCTTCTCTGGTATGTATCATAATGTTTGTGTTATTTATGATCAACAGATTTCACCATAGAAACTGTAATTGGATTCTCTGTAAGGGTCTGGCATACAGTTCTGGTTTCAACTAAGCCAAGTTATGATCTTATATAACAATATATCATATCATATATATTGTGCACAAACAATCTCCTATTTCAAAACAACAAACTTAACACAGTAAGCAATAGATTTTTTAGTGCTAGCTTGTAAATGAGAACACAGATAACAGATTGGCACCCATTATATATGCATATATCAATATTTACGGTGTCCCCAATCATCACACGTAGGACGTAAGTTATATTTACATGTTATTTTAAATATGTTCATTTGATGCCAAAGGATCTCGTTTTTCTTGTTTATCTATGATAACGTTTTGTAAAGACGTCTTTTGTGAGGCCAATATTTCTCTATAAAGGATGCATTCATAACCGCTTGTTCTTTATTAGGTGGAGAACGCTTATATTGTTGTGATTGCAGTGGCACCTAAAAAGCCTTCACAATAACAGCCTGTCAGTTTCATTTGCACTGATAATACTGTGTGTGTGTGTGTGAGAGAGAGAGATATGAACAAGGACATGCTCTTTATAAATATCACCAAGATTATCGCTCAAATATTTATTGCTCATTTTGTTTATTCACCCCCGCTCAAAATGGCCGACCTTGCATTGCTCCACAGAATCAGAGTTGTAACAAATATTCATTCGAAATAAATGGAATGAGTTCAATTGTCCATAGCTGCAGGTCAGGTCTTCTGAAGAAAATGCTAATCAGTCTATCCTTGCTTTCCTCATTCCTCTAAATCTGTTATTTTCCTTCAGCCCATCATCTTTATTTTGGCAGCTTCCTTCAGTTTTGAGGTCAAAGCCTTTGTGATTTTTCACATATCTATTCCTATTTCTCATCTCTTTTTTTCTCTCTTTCTCCACAGATTTGCTGAGT
The DNA here is from genome assembly GCA_036877545.1 of Yasuhikotakia modesta. NCBI lineage: Eukaryota > Metazoa > Chordata > Actinopteri > Cypriniformes > Botiidae > Yasuhikotakia > Yasuhikotakia modesta. Next base: position 42,654 of record JBAJNP010000015.1, read on the forward strand.
CTTTAAACCTTTCCCTCTTTTTGCTGGTTTTCCAGTGAGAGTCAAACTGTAGCTTTAAGCTATTTATACCCCCAACCACAAACACACTTTTATCTGTTTAAAGTCCTTCACCTGTTACTTTATTTTAGTACTGTATAGTGAGACGAATTACAATTCCTTTGAACAGATTGAATTTCATTTTAAACTCATTTACATTATCTTTAAATATAATCCATTTATTTTCATGTTCAGAGTTTACATTGAGTTTCAGGTGTATCATTTAATCAGATTTATAAAATGTGTCTAGCCCGTTATAATGCATACAAATATATATTTTTTTACTGTTTTTACCAAAGATTTTAAAGGTCTTTTTTTTTGTGTGAGGTGCATTTATCTAATCTCTGCAGAAGCTGATACAGCTTGGAATTCAGGGAAATAGGTGCAGTTAGACCTCCAACCAGTAGTGGTGTAAAGTTTAGAGATTCATGGATTGTCGAATATTTCATGAAACTATGTCACAATACAATAATTTGTAGTAGGGAAAGGTCAGGACAGGATGATGTCAAATGTACACGTTAAGGTTTTGGTGTCCTAGACAGAATATGAGGTCACTGACATCTGAGCTTGACTTTGTAGAAGAGGTTCCTAATTTGCCTGAAATTATATGTTTCCAGACAGAGAACAAAAGTCACAATTTAAATAGAAATAAGCTTGTTTTAAAAAGTTCTACAAGAGTTATAAAGTCCCTTGAACAGAAGTCACATTTGCCTTAGGCGGTAGCCATAGCAACAGCACTTTACATTTCACAAGTATATTGTTAAGTCTTTCAGATATTGTGGCCAACTTTGTCTGGGCTCTAAAAGACAATTTGGGCAATTTTTGGACAATTGTTGGACAAAAACTGCACCGTTAAAATGACCTGTAGAAAGTTTCATGCTAGCTGATACAGAGGCTAATTGCGACACAAAACCACACAACTCAGGGTAATTATAAACCACCATGTCTTTCTTTGTAGCAACATTATGCTGCTCTCATTACCTTAAAGTCTTTGTCACCAGTAGTTTATAATCACTTATGCATAAAATGTTTCTTATTATAGTTAATTAATTCATTCACACATTTATTTATACACTTCACGCAAGGGAAAATTTTGAGGATTAGATTAATAAAAGTGTAATTGCTCCAGTGTTTGCTGGTGATGCAGAGGAATAGGGCAACTTAGTCATTTCCTGTTTTCCAATCCTTAAACTCTAATTAAATGAATCTACATTTAATGGTGGTGCCTATCTGCTCTTTAATTCTGCATTTTCCACCTTGCTCAGGGCTCTCTGGAGAATGAATTGACTTGGTGTGGCTCCAGTCAGAAATGCCATTATGCACAAAATTGGATTTATTCCGTTTTGTCCATTCAGTGCCCATTCAAGCAGCTATCCCCTGCAGGCTACGCCGGTACTGTGAAAGAGGAGATTTTAGACTTCTGGTACACAACCACAGCAATTAGACAGAAAAAGAGCGAGAGAGAGCGACAGGGAAAAATTAGAGAGAAAGAGTAGCATGCTGTTGCAAGCAGGAAGTTTAATGATCAGGCAACACAACACACCAGGAGAGTTGGGATGACACAGGGCCCCAGGACCAGTTTGAGAGTTTGAGGCCAGACAATAGAACTCTTAGTTGTCTGTTTGGGATGTTGCATTAGCACTGGTTCTGTTGCTTTAAATATATCATCAAGGTAATGTTATCTGTCTCATTTAGAGGTAGTTTTGTAAAAACTGTGTGAATAACTTATCTTGGGCAGGTGCGCTTATGGATTGTGTTGGGCAGAATATGATAAACAAATCAATAATAGTCATATGCTTGATAAGGTTAATGAATAGCTGTCATAGAATGTCATTAGAGTTTATTAATTCCAGCTATTGTAAACAAATCAATAAATTGTCTGTTGTTGTTTTTTTGTGAAAAAAGCACAATGTTGAAGAATTATTTCTCAGATCTAATTAAAACCTGCCCGACCAGTTCAACAGAAAACAGCCCTTATTGTTGAGGCTTACGCACAAAACATTGTATTGTTTTCAATTTAATTAATGAATTTCAAGTCTTAAAAAAACAAGATGATTTATGCCAAGCAATTCACTTGAGAGCCGCATCTTAAATTTTATCACACAGATTTATTCCTGCGCTGTTAGACAACACAGAACCTCTCTGGGGAGAGCAGAGGCGGTGTAGATGTGTTGCTCTCTCATCTGTCAGTTGTACTGTCCGATTCTCTGGCAGGCAGCGAGACACAGGCCCCTAATTTAGCCAACCTTCATAATTTACTTACTCAGAATTTCAAATCAGACGAGATGAGGTGACGAACCATTCTCACCAATCCTCTCCTGATGAAGGTCAGGTGATGTCATTGTTCAATGTCAACGCAGTACCAGACGGTTCAGTCACGATCGGGGGATGAGAGCGCTGGCCGAGAGAGAACTGAAGACTGTTAAAGATTATGTCAGGAAACAGAACGAGAGACACGCTGTGTCCCAGTTGACATGCTATTTGTCTCAAATAGTATGCAAGATTAGTGAGTCATCGTAGGTTGAAAACAGTGTGTCAGAGGAGACTGGATGTTTGAGCAGGGCCAGTATAGGTGTGTTCGTTTACCTCCAGCAAATATTTATGAGGGGAGGATTATACATTATAGGATTATTATATTATTTAAGGCAGTATTTTTTAATTGGGTTTATAATGAAGAATCCCTGTAGGGATTATATTATGCTTGTAAACAGTGTACTTTGGCACATAATAAACACGTTATTTAAACTCATAATACTGCATGTAGTTGCAGGAGAAACAGGGCTGTTCAGATGTTAGGATCAGAGAAGATCTTGAGATGTTTGAAAATGGTCCTGAAAACTACATTTTGTGGAAAACAAATGTTAATTTTATAAGCGACAACTGAATATTTAAAATATTAACTGTGTACTTGTGTTGGCTAAGAAAAGAAAATATTTGTTTCATTTTACACAGTTGCCAATTCTTTCTATAGATGCACATAATTTGCCAGTTAATGTCTGTATTTTGATTAATCACTTATTTACACTATATTACATTATAATTATTAAACCTGACACTTTAATAATGACTAAACGTGACAAAAAAACACATTCTCCTTAGGAACACATTTCATCTTGTGCTTAAACTCTTCATTACACAACTGCCCTGAAGTGTCTCAGTGGGTTTTATTGTGTGTTAACTTGTTTACCCAACAGCTATTACATAAATATGTTGACATTGTATAAAAATAGTGAGGAATATGAGGCTGCGGCAGTGGTTTTAAACGTGACCCTAAAAATGAATAATGCCAGCACTGACATTGTAAACACAAACACACTGTGCAGTCATGTTAGTATGCAGTATTAGTATGCAAAAGGGCACGCAGCCATATAGAGTTTATTATGTTGTAAAATAAAATATATCCTCAGTAATATCTTGTTATGAATCCCTCTTAAAATAATCTTTTGATTCTTAGCTTTCATGGGAGGAAATGGCCACTGGATTTTGTGCGGATATATATTCTGCATTTCCACAATAATGAGAAGGAAACCTGGGGCTGCTAAATGTATTCATATTGTTCCGGTACGAGCGAAATTGAAAAATCTGGCTTGAAATATTTTTCAAATGTAATCTTGGCTGCAAGCAATGAAAGCACACAGGGAAATTGCCAAACACGGTATTGTTATTCTAAGTATGACACAGCTATTGCAGACTTGTTCGGTTTTGTTGTCCTTTGTGTTGATAAGTACTACATCTTATTGTAGCTCACTGTCATTGCCACAGCACCCCTCTCTCTCTCTCTCTCTCTCTCTCTCTCACTCTGTCTCTTCCTATTCCTCTATTTTCTTGTGCTTTCTCCCTCTTTCTCTCTTTCTTCCATTCTCCCCCCTCTCTCTATTTTCCTGTGCTCTCTCTTCCTCCCTCCCTCACCCCTCCTCCTTTCTCTTTCTCTTGGTCTCTCTCTCTTTACCTGTCACCCTGGGGCTGTTGAGTTTAGTTTGGCAGTGTGCTGGATCTGCATACTGGAAATCTTGACATACTCCTTCTGTCTCTCTGGCGCTCTGTTGTTTTCCCTTATACCTGCTTTGCTTCTCTCTCTCTCTCTCTCTCTCTACCTTTCTCTCTTTCTCATTCTCCCCCTCTCTCTATTTTCCTGTGCTCTCTCTCTTTCTCCCTCCCTCACCCCTCTTCCTTTCTCTTTCTCTTGGTCTCTCTCTCTTTACCTGTCACCCTGGGGCTGTTGAGTTTAGTTTGGCAGTGTGCTGGATCTGCATACTGGAAATCTAGTTGACATACTCCTTCTGTCTCTCTGGCGCTCTGTTGTTTTCCCTTATACCTGCTTTGCTTCTCTCTCTCTCTCTCTCTCTCTCTACCTTTCTCCTTTCTCTCTCTCTCTCTCTCTCTCTCTCTCTCTCTCTCCTTCTGCTTGGGCAGTAAGACAGCGAGCAGTAAGACACACGTTGGTGGGCAAACTCTTTCTATCTCTCTATATATAGATTCAAACCCAAGTGTCTTCTCTTCTCTTTTGATGAACTCACATTTAGCCTCAAGTCATTATTCTTTCCTGACAGATTTACCTTTTCTTATGTTTGAACCTAATGTTTTTATTTTAGCTCAGTAGCATTACATGTACAGTCACCACATGAACTACACATATGGAATATGTAAAGACCTAATTAACAGGTTTGGCTATTTCAGTTACATTCATGTGTAATCAGCCACACAGCCATGCGATCTCATTAGATTCATGTCTGTTTCAGCGTGACAATGCCTCTGTGAGTTAAATGCGGTCTGTAAGGAACGGTTTACTGCAGCGCCATTCAAACCCTTTCCGGACAGATTGTCATCCTGCAGAGTTTCGCTCCAGCTGCAATCAGACACACCTGAATGTGCTAATTAAGGTCCTCTGGATTGCATTAAATTGCAGGCAGGTGTGGAAGAAAATGGGTTGGAGCTAAACTCTGCAGGACGGTGGCCATTCAGGAGCGGATTTAAATAGCCCTGGTTTACTGAGTCCTAAATGCTGAAGCTACAGTTGTATACAAAACCACTTACAAAGAGACTTTAGTATTGACATTACAATATTTGAACATGGTGCGGTTACATGTTAATTTTAATTATGTTTATTACACTCCTTTTTTTATTTATACTAACTAATAGGGCCACTTTCTATAGGGTTATGGTTAGGGTTTGGTTTAGGGTTAGTTGCATGTAATTATGCATCATTTGTGCATATTTTAATGCATATTTTAGGAGCAAGTCTATGAAATGTAGCATGAGTCACCGCTAGTATAAAAATTTAATAAAATGGCAACAATTCTTCCGCTGTCTACTGCAGCTCTCAAATTAATGTGTTCTAATTTTACAATAACTGTAATAGCAGATATTTATGGCAGAAACCGGTTACCATGGTTATATTTGTAAAAGTGAAACGTGTGTGTCTGGAAGGAGGGGTTTCAAATGTAATAATAGGAGTGCCAATAATAACATTATACCGTAGCCCTTTTTGGAAAGTGAAAGTGATTTTAAAATGTAATAGCAGCACAGACATAAACTGGGGCTTATTCGTGCTGCACATCTATGTGTGGGTACTCTAGTAAATTAGCAATTAACGCTGTTATGCCAGGCCTGCTATCACACAGCACACACTGGGGGCTTGTCAAAAGTAAATGGCTTTATGTCCACAGTGGACGCTGATTAATGAGCTGGGAGAAGGCCTGAGGCTCTTCACTTGAGTTTTCCGGTAAATGGCAGGTTGGAGAGGCTGGTAGATACTCGCACTTATTCTGCACAGGTAACAGAGCAAGCAGGTGTTTATTAAAGCTGGAGTCATTCACAGTCAATTACCCTTTCACTCAGACCGGTGGACGGGCTTCTGTGACACTGACATGAAACACACGTAACTATTCTCACACACACTGATATGAAGTTACACATAACTCTGAAGCACTTTTGCATGTTTTTGAATATATAGCAAAAAAAGTAAAAATAAAATGAATGTAATTATTCATAACATGTTAGTGAGGTGTGTGTGTGTGCGTGTGTGTGAGAGAGAGAGAGAGCTGCAGTAGACAGCAAAAAAAGTGTGTGCGTGTGTGTGTGTGTGTGTGTGTGTGTATATATATCACTAACATGTAATTTGTACATATAACATTTAAATACATAATAATGACTGACTGACTCGATTAGCAAGAAATGTATATGGAGTATGTCGTATACAATTCTTTACCTTTCTTACCTAATCAAATCTGCATATAACTGACAGCTTATATGCATAAAAGTTTTTATATAAAGTTTAAACTCGTTTGAGCCCAGTGTATGATTGACAGATGAGTAGGTGTTTCTGTGCCGATGTCCAGAACTTATCAGTGCAGATTAGCAATTACACTACAGAAGAACATATGGATGTGTGTTTACCACTGTCTGATGATATGATATGATCATATAATGTTATTTTCAACATATAATGCTGAAAATCTATTTCCATCTGTATTTAGCGCTTTTCATTTCTGATTAGATCATTAAAACAGATGTTACCGGGTCATAGCTGATTTTAAATTAAATTGTCTGTGTAAACAGCAGCTTTTTGTGAATTACACACAGGTTTGTGTATGTACCTCACGTAAACATACACATTTGTCTCAGGATTGCTAGTATACATGATAAATAATGTAAGTCACCTTATAATACTTGTTTTCACATTTAATTCTGTAACCGTTTTGTTAATGAGACTTAATAGAAACAAGTGTAAAATGAAATCCAATTTGATCCTTGATCCTCACACAAAATCCAGACGTAGAGGCCTGATCTGTTTCCTGGATGTGTTCTGATTTTCTGTAAATAAAACTTTATGATGCAGTTATTGTAAATTTATGCAGCTGCAAATTAGCCTATTTCAGACTTTGTTAAAAGCATTCCACAGTGTAATAACACATCTGTTCGCGGCTCAGTCGTTATCACAGTTGAACATCCTGCGATATCACACCATAGTGCATTTTAAATCAACATATTTTGATGTTTTGGTGGTCCGCCTTAAAGAGTCATATCAGCTAAAAATAATTAACCCTCGTGTCATTCTAAACCTGTATGAATTCTTCTGTGAATTGCAAAGTGTTGCTGTTTTTCACATTATAAATACATGTACACCAAGCATTCAAATTTAATTAAAATGTACTGTTGATTCAGTGACACATGCGCTCATATTTGTGTTCCCTTTAATGCAAAAGATAAATGTCTTTGAATTTCGGTGGACTGTTTCTTTAACAGTAGAGATAATTTTGTAATCCATGTAACAGCAACATGTTTTTTTCCAACACAAGCTGGAGGGATTCTCTGCCTCATCAGACACAGTGTTAGGTTATTAAAATCTTATCAGAGAAACAATGGAGATGGTATGTAGCTTATATTGTTTATGACTCACTGCCCTGGAAGGCCAACTGTGATTCAACTCTTTCTCAACACACACACACACACACTGTCATTTTCTCTGTATGCTGTGAAGAACCTTGTCTGCCCCCTACTGATTAGATGTCATAATTACAGGCAAATTTATCATTTCCGACCTCATTTTCGATTTATCAAGGGCATTTGAGCTGTTTGCCATTTATCTCCATCTCTTGCACATGGAGGTTTGAAATACTGTGCTTTAATATGGTACGTGTTATGTTAGCACGTTGCTTGTGAAGTCAGTCAGTTAATCTATAGAACTTAAACGGTTCCAAAAAATCAACAAATCTGTCATGATGGTCCATGTAACTGTCATGAAAATCAAGAGATGAATTTAAGTCTGTGTCTTTTGCCAAAATAGCTTCAGAATCTCACAGTCTTAAACAATTATTGTATATGCTTTCGTTGTATGGAAAAGAGAAGCGATCTTCAAAACACCTTCAGGTACACAAAAGAAAGATAGTCACACAGGTCTGGAATGAGATGAGGGTGTAGCCATTTTGGGGTGTAGCTGTTCCTGTAAACTGCAGCACTTCTGAACTGTTATTCTTCTAAACGTGTCTAAACCTACACCTTTATTGTGCGAGCTGTCATGGATGCTTTCTCAGTGGAACACAAGATGTCATAGTGTGTGTGTGTGTGTGTGTGTGTGTGTGTGTCTCAGGTGATCATTGTTCCTTCTGAAGCAGAACAAAAGTAATCATGCTGAGCTTCTGCCCACAGAGCTTCACATTAACTCCACATTGTCTCTGAATTCTTTTTTCTCTGTTGCTGTGGGTTTTTCAATCACACGCAGGAATGAAGTCTCTTCTTTCACAAGACGCTGACCACACTGATGAGCTCTGATAGGAGAGATCCCCTCATGAGCCCGGCCCAGAACCATCAGACTGTGCCACTGAGGTAGAACATACATCAGCGCCTTAAGGGAATTAGTCCAGTCCAATTACTGTAGGGTTCGGTGAGAGGGCTAATATTCATCAAAATATATTGTTTGGACACAATATGTCACAGAAACGCATTGATTGGAAAGGTATTGAAGAAGCGGTTTGGTTTGATAGGTGGAGCGAATGCTGTTGTAGCATTAAATGAATGGTGCTTCCATCACTGTTATTAGTGCTAACATCTAAGGTTTGGCTTAATAATTCATCACATATTGTTTGTTTTACATGCGTAAATGATGTTGCATGTGGCGTGATGAGAAGAGGTGTGATTTCTGTTTCCTCTTGGACTTACTATACAATTTTCATTTCTGAATGATTAACAGGCAGAAATTTTTTCCTGTGGCTCAGCTGATAAAGTGTTATTATGTTAGCAGCACAAAAGCTGTGAGTTTGATTTCCAGGTTATTACCATTATCCACATAATGATAATGAAACTGTATATAAATGTAAAACAAAAGGGGCAGTTGTGGTTCACTGGTTAGTGAGTCGGTCTTGTAATCAACAGATTGCTGGTTGATTCCAGCGCCGACAGGTAGCAACTAAAGTGCCCTTGAGGAAGGCACCTAACCCCCGATTGGTTTCCAGGCACTGCAGTGGTAGCTGCCCACAGCTGTGTGTGTTCATGACTTGCAGTGTGCGTTTACGACTTGCAGTGTGTGTTCACTCCTCACCAGTGATGGGTTAAATGCAGAGTTCACATTTGGAGTATGGGTCACTATATCTGACAAAAACATATGACTTCACTTTCAAATATAAAAATAAAGACAGCTACAAGTACTGAAATATTATACAGATTTGGGTTCCTCTGACATGAACCAGTAAGCAACCATTCAGAAAAACTTTGCAATTACTTAGCAATGCCCTAGTAACACCACCTGTAACACCCTAGCAACATGCAAATGAGTATTCATAAGCAATACCAATGACAATTTTCTTGACTGAAAATGTTAAGAACTGTAGTTTTGTAAAATCTAGTTTGCTGGTAGCTAGTAAAAGTAGCAACAAAAAGTCTTTCAAAACTGATTTGCCTCTACATATTTTTGGTTGTTGACTCAGTACTTTAAAGATAATAGACTAGACAGCCAGAAGTCAAAGGCACTCAGTCTCTCAGACTATCAGAGAACAGCTTCCGCAGAGAAGTTGCCGGTCTGTCACAGCCAGATCCTAAAGCTACACTGTCTTCAAAAAGGTGTTTCATTGAAAAGCATTTTCTAATTGAACACCTATATTTCCGGTGAAATCCTCACAGCTGTTGGTCCACAGGTGTGACCCGGACGTGAGACTATTTCTCAGCGGGGGGTCTTTAAACAGGAGGAATACCCTGCAGTTGTAAGAGCTTGTGGAGTGCCGTAGAATTACTAAGCTGGTTTGCGCTCAAAGCTCTGTATAGGCTGTATGTGTTTTCTGTCTGCAGGTCTTCAAGACGCAGAGCTTTGAAGCTTTTACAGTGTTCCTGCAGTGAGGTTCAAAGCACATTTCTCTCTTTCCTCTCCCTCCATTGCTTCGTTCCTCTCTCACCCACTCCTTCCATCATTAATAACAGACTATGACTCCTGTGATGCAGGAAGGGCCTTTGAATAATGAATAAGCGTTCCTCAACAGGAAATTCCATCCTATAGCTTTGAGCGTTTGGAACAAAGGTGCAGAGGTGGAGATAAAATACACTAAGTAAATCTGAACTGGAATCAGACTGTGAGTGCCAAAGAAGTGCAAAATCCATTTTTCCGGCTTTTGTAGGTATTTGTGGCATTTTAAGTGAAATCATTCATTCAGACAGGATAGATTAGGAGAGCTTTTCTTTAATAAGGCAAATTAATTTTGATGGTTGTTTGTTCTATTAACTGTTGTTTTTATACTGAGCTAAACTCATAACCCAACATTTACCCCAAACTGTACTTTACAGAACCTTTTTTTATATTTACAGTAGATTTATGTACATTCACAAAAATATAACAATACTAAGGTTTCTATTATGGTCATTGAAATAATGACAGTAAACAATGTTAAATAAAATACAATACCACAAAATTAAACATTATTGAACATTAATAATAAACAGCCTTTAGTTGTATTGCGTAACTCTTTAATATGATGATCAAAGCATTGATTTAACAGCTTTCTGATTGTCTACAGAGTTTTGCTGAACAGATGCATCATTGGCGCCAGTAAACAACACTTGTGTTTGATCTTCACAATTCAGAAAACTGTGGAATGAGGCTGCAAAGTATTTCTCTGTTCCATTATGAAATTTAAGACAGTCAAGGAGAAAGTGTGAAAGGGTTTCTAACTCAGCCGTGTGAGCAAAGAATAAGCAAAGATTCCTTTGAAAGCTGTTTGTTTGTGTCTGAGTTTTTTGTGTGGCTGGACTGTGATCAGTGAGTCTGTTTTGGTAAGAATCCATTTCTGCTTAGTATCTGACAGTGGGGGGCTAATCTGCCAGGTTCTGTGTTCTGTTAGCGTGTGATAACATTCCAGTTTCTCACTTTTAATTTTCACTTTCATTTTCCCAGTTGTCCAGCTATGCGTTCCCAGTTTTAGGATTTGACCGATTTCAACAATTATTATCAATACTAGCTAGTTAAAGAATTCCAATTAAGGAAAGTGCAGATAATAGGAATTAAACTATCTATTCCAGATTAAAGTAGTTTAAGAATTCAAATGTACCCTAATGTTGTATCAAACTCATGACTTTTTCAATTCATATATATATGGAGTTAACAGTGACCAGACAAACCACCATAAAAGTGCCATAAAAGACTCGCTGTTCAATAGCTTTGTGCAAGTAGCAGACTGAAATTTTTACATCTTGCCTTGAAAATCTCGCCTGACAGCTGCTGGCATCGTTCACTTTCATTGTGTGGTACAGAGCGGCTTGGACGTTCAGCTATAAATAAAACCTTTTGTGCTCCACAGACAAAGTAAGTCTTGGAGGGGAAAACCGCTGCAGCAGTTGCCGAGTTGATATATAGGCCATTAAAATATTCTGAGTAATGCAAAACACTGTCAAAGAGTTGAGGAGAAACAAAGGGAGTTTAATAGAGGCATAAAATGATGGCCTACTTCAACTTCTGGGAATCTGAATCATCATGCGTTCTAATTCTGCACCGGCGCTCAGCGAATCTCTGAGTTTGCTGCCCTCTAGACATGTTTTTATGGACACTAAAGACTCAACAAGCTTTCTGTTCCCGTTCTAAACACTAATATAAAACAAAAGAGGCACACTTGAAAGAATGAAGTGATAGGAGAGACATTTGGTTAGGTTATTGTGTTGAATAAATTGGGTGACATTTATAGGTGTGTGTTGTTTATATGGGGAGGTTGTTTTCAGCTAAGATCACATTGTGTTCCTGCATTTCTGTGAGAACAGTCTCAGCTATCCGATATTACACAGCCCTGTGACCCTGAACATTCTTTAAATGATGAAAGCAATAGAATTGGGTTCATCACAGATGCGTCTATAAGGGGACCTGACAATGTAAAGATCAACCAGTAGTAAATTTGACGGGTCACAGTAAAGTGATATTAGACTGTGATCACGTTGCATGTGTTACCATAGTTACATAGCTGCCCAAAAGCCCCTTTTGCTGAATTCATTTACATGACCCACTTTAGCTTAGTTCCTATTTGTAGCATGCAGCGGCGAGACGACCTCAGATATATTTTTAAATATATCTCTAAAGCCACATCTCAAGTGAATTAGGAGTAGATACAGTTAATAGGTGGCACATTTGAAATAATAATTATAATGTTTACCCAGAATGCCTTTATATTTGTTTTGCTAAGAATGTAGGGAAACCAGGAAGTAACAGTTGCGTAACATAGTTGGTTTAAATATCTGCAACTCAGTATCTCAAACTTTTGACATACTATTTCCAAATTTAACCTAAAGTGTTTCAGGAATAACAGCCTACAACATATGTTGAGAAGCAACTTTTGGGTTAGGGTTAGTTAAAAAATTGCTGCTATTGTTAACTGCTGATTATCCAGTAAATACACCACTTAGTAAAAGTCACCCAAACATTTTCTTTAATTAGTTTTTGTATCTTTTTGTTTTTGTATCAGCCTTTATTCATAATGAAACATGCATTAATGGATGATTCACAAATATACATCTACTTTTAACAGGTCAGGCTACAGTGGAGTAATAATCACACAAAGTGCCGAGCCAAGAACATAATGTAAGATATAAAAATCAATGCATTACTGCACTCCATTATTGCATTTTACAGTCAAAATTGCTTTCATTTTCATTTTTAACTTATTCATGAAGAAGAGAATTTGCTGTGCCTTTAGATTGTGGACTTGGGTTCATTTAAAGTTACAAATACGTTTTTGATTGCATGAATATTTTTGGAGATTTGGGTTCAATGTGGTGGTGTCAATATTTTAAGGTTAAACAAAAAGATTAGATCTTTAATAAATAAAACAACATTTTAGAAAGAATAATTAGTTTTTAAAGAACTTTCTCACTTTTCTTTTTATCTTTTATTCTTATCTTACAGATAGCAGCACAATATGTGTTCACTGTGGTTAAATTAGATTCATGACTCAGTCGGTACTTTCAGTTTTTATGCACTTTCATTGGCAAACACAAAATCACAGAGAAAACTTGTTTCCCTATAAACTAAACATTAAAGCAAATTTTCTTTTATTCCAGTTGTCTTGGTACTCACGTAAAATTGCACAAATTAAATTATATTATATTGAAACACTTTACAAATTTTAGTTGTAAAGCAGTAGTGCATTGTTGTACTTCTAAGAAAACATTCTTACACATAAAATCTTAGCGCTATGATTAGTTACCAAAAAGCACTACAGAAAACAGGCACAAACAAGGTGGGCCCTGCTCAGCCCTCTGGGAGTGAGACACTGGCCCTAGTGAGGGTGGGTCCCCGGCTGTCCTCTCTCAGAACAGGGTCAGTCTTAGCAGGCCGGGCACTTTAGCCCCTGTGTGATGTTTTTGAGGGGCTGGTGTGCCAATATCGCTTATAGAAAATGGTTCCCATTCCCACAATCAGGATGCTGGCAAATGCCAAGATTCCCACAGCCACTCCAAGACCCACGGAAGCGTCAGAGGGTTTCTCTGTGCTCATAGACACATCTGAAAAAAGGGATTTGTGGTGAGACTTTTGGTTATTGACATTATAAACGCAGTTAGGTGTGAATTAGCATTGTAGAATCTACTTGTAGCTTGTCAAGCTAAAATATATGCATGCAACTCAACTAGCTGAATCACAGTCAGGTTTCACTTGTAGCAACACTACAAAAAACTGATTAAATGTAAATAACTGCACTAAAGATACGGTAGCAAAAACGTTAGATTGTTTATGATGTAATGATAATAATACTATATATTTTTAATTAAAGCTTTGTTATTAACACAAATTAACCTTAATCTTAATTATTTTTATAACTGTATATCAATTTGCTACTTACATTTACTACAAATAAATTTATGATTAAATTAAAAAATAGAATGTAACAGCATCTCACCTTCCTCTTTTGATGCAACAACTGAAATGAAACAAACACAAAAAATCAGTATCTTGGTTCTGAATGAAAGCTTATGGAAATGAAGTAACATGAGGCCTATTGGTTATATTTATGAGGCATGTCATGGGAACTGTGATGGGAACGTACCGCTCTCTGCTCGTATGACGATGGCTGGTGACGTGATGGTGGTGGTGTCGGCGTTTGGAGAGGGTGTGGCTACAGGTTCTGCATCTCTCCTCCTCCTTTTGCCACATTGCTGGTGAAAAATTCACAGAGAACGTGATTTTTATACTGTGGTTGTTGTACTGTGTGGACAAAGTGTGTGGCTTATAAAAGCGACTTTCTAATGCAATGTTTGCTTACAAGAACAAGCTTAAAGTTAGGCTTAATTTAATAAGATTTAATATATAAGGTTATATAGAATTAGAATTTCTTATTAGAAACAATGGATGGCATTGGGAACAGGTACAGATACAGGTACAGGTGTGCAGCAGTGTGTTACCCTGAATGTCATGCAGCTTGTTATTTCACACAGTCTGGTAATACAGTGCAAGTAGTATGTGGACACGGTCTCATTCTGTTGCTCTGTGAAACGGAAGGCGGTAAACGAGAAGCGAACGATCTGCATCTCTCTGTTCACCAGCATTCTAGTCAGACGATCTCTGGTGCAGCTGTAGAGAATCAAAACCAAAACAAGTTCATCTGCAGCTAAACCCACAGTTTCACTTCCTGTAAAGTTCACTGTATTTTGAACAATATTTCTATATTTTCTGCAACTAATAAATGCCTGTCCAGACAGAACCGCCATTGTTAGGGTGTTATAGTCGTTGCTGGGGTGTTGTTAGGTAGTCGCTAGAGTGTTTTGGGTTGCTAGGACACTGTTAGGTTGTTGCTAAAGTGGGTGTTAGGTTTTCTTAGAAAAATAATGCACAATTTTCCTCAACAGGCCAAACATATCAGATACCATTTAGGAATAGGATATACTAAATGGTTTGTGTGTCCGTGTTTACAGGATTATATATCTGTAACATAATTAGTGAGAAACAGGTACAGGTTGTAATTTAATACGTAAGGCTTGTTTACCTGTGTTTACTTGTGTAAACCTTAATGTAAGTAAATATTTTAAAGGAGTTTTAATCTGAGTGGTGTTGAAAAAACTTACGGCATAAAGAGGTTGAAGTATTTGTTGGTGTTGGGAGTATTGGAAATAGAGGCATAGCATCTGTCCAGCAGCACAAAGTATCTGTAAAAAACACAAGACTTGAATTCTAGCAAATCAACACTGAATGTAACATGAACTTACAGGGACCACAATAATGGGTCTTACTGGGAGGTCAGATTGATGGCCTCCACCTGTACGAACACATTTGTCCTCAGCTCAATACCATAGGAAGGCATGATGAGGGGTTGAGTGTATTCAACATCCTGTAAAGTGACATTTAAAAGTCATGTAGCTCAAATGTAAAAGCTCTGAGGGTTGTGGGTTTGAATTCCAGTGAACACAGATGCTGATGCATATCAATATTGTATTGTTACTCTGAATCACTTTGAATTAGAAAATCTAAATGTAAGTGAATGAAGGATGGATGCAAGGTGGGATTGTCTAACACTGAAAAGCCGCAGGTTTAGTGTGCTGATAAAACTGCCATTGTTGTCTTTCACCGCAATGGACGAACCGGACCTTTAGAAAAGCAGAACAGAGTTAAAGTTGACTTAAAACAGCTCAAGTTTCAGAAAATTGTTTAGAACTAAATTTAGTTTAGAACTAAAGAAGAAGCCATTGCTGTCCCTACAATTACTCCTAAAAGCAATAAGAACATCCATCCAGACTAGACATTTACAATTGCACATTTATTCATTTAACAGACGCTTTTATCCAAAGCGGCTTACAAATGAGAGCATTTAATATTATGCTTTAAGAGTAAAATAAAGCATGCAAAGCTGTACAGTATTTACAAGTAGGATTAGAGTTAAAGCTAAGTTAAGCTAAGCGATGAAAATGGAAGGGTTGTTAAGAATTAGTCAAGTATAAACCGACTAGACATGTCCCTGTATCATTCTATGTCTCTATTGTTTATCAGTTGTAAACAAACCATTGATATTATCCCAAGGGCAACGAAAAGGACTGAACGAGAGACTCAAACTGCACCTTGACGCTCCCTCCCAAGTGAGTTCTGCTCTTTTAAGCCCAGTCCATGGATTGTACACCGTAGCGCAGGATATAATAGTGTAAACAATGGTGCTTACACATCAATCTGGGTGTTGTTGAGCAGGTACTCCAGAGGATACAAGCAGGAATAGTAGTACTTCAGATCTGTGCTGTATGTCACCGTTCCTGTCGTGATTTCGTTGGATTGCACAACTCCGCTGATGTTGACCGACTCGATGTTGGAGAAATCTGAGAAAATGCCTGTTCCTAAACTTCTGATTGTCTGTGAAGATTATAAAATATCATTATTGTTGTATATAATGCTTAAAAGCTGCTGAAAAGGTCTAATAAGGGATTAAAAGGGTATTTATATGTATTATATATTACACACACACACACATATATGTGTATATATATATATATATATATATATATATTAAAAAATATATTATAAATATATATACTATATATATTTTTATATATTAATATTAAAGTTATGTATTAATGTTTTAAGTTATATTTATATAATATAAAATTATATTATTGGCAAGTTAGATTATATTATTGGTAAGCATTAATACCTATAGGTATTATGATGCATATTTGGGTAATTGTTTTCAATGAAAGACTATCGAAGCTGAAAACTATCATGTTTTGGTTCCTACAGCACAGTGTAGCATTTAAGTATCAACATTTAAAGCTACGACTCACAACAAAGTTGCTGCCACAGGCATCTGTGGAGTTGAGCGGGAATCTAAACCGAACCACAGGGGGAGAGGCTGTTGCGTCGAGGGTCCCGTGGCAGTCTGGGTTATTCATGATGTTGTTGGTTATTAGCTGTGACTCGTTGTAGCCGGTGTACACAACAGGACAAAACCTGATGGCCAAATCGATGTACTCCGTGCCACATTCTACAGATATGTCTGTGTACTCTACCGTGACAAGAATGATCAGTTTAGTTGCTTTAAAAACCCTAGGGAGGATGCTAATGCTATAAAGCTAATGCTATAAAAGTTTCAACGTTACAAGTGGTAAATTGAATCAAAGAAAATAAATTTTTTGTATTAAATTGTACAGAAATTAAGTATAACACTATGTTAACTGCCTTTGATGTAAATTAAGCTAAAATAATTGTAAAAATGTTACATTTTATGATCTTTGGGTTCCATCAGAGGAAATCAAATCTTTACCTGGACGTCTGTAATCTAATCCACAGTCTCCCAACGTCAACTGAACGCTGGTTTCGAAACATGTCGTGAGGAGGAAGAAGAAAAGATTGAGAAGAATATTCCTGTCGTTTGCTGAATTTATATCTGTTTGTGGAACAAAAATAACACCACATCAAATTCAGGTTACCACCATTAGTCAATCCAGCACTGGTTAGCAAACGCAACATATTCCCCATGTTCCGTTTCCCGGGCGAAATACAGACGCACCTTGTATAAAAAACTCCATGCTGTGTTTGCTTTGAATATCCTCTGCCTGTGAAATCTTCTCGCTGACTACGAATCCTTTTTATAGAGTCGTTTCTTTTGTGAGATGGAGTAAAAATAAGGTCACAGTAGTTTGGTGTCCACTGTTCAGGAACAGCCCTTTTGTGGATAAAGTCCCATAGTCCACCCCCAGAGGGCATCTTTTGAAACTCTACACAGCGTAGGCCTTCAAAGACATGTACTTCACAATACCCTGGTTTCTTTACTTAAACATAGGATCTCTTGGCTTATTAATTTACAACCTCGTAAAGTAAGCATCGTGCCCCAGGGAACGAAAACAATAGCGTGATGCCTTTATTTCAATGTTAGGGATCCTTACAGTGGTCTGGTAATCTTAGGAACACAATGAATACAGGCACCTTATGGGATGGGAGAAAACAGTGTACACATGCAGATAATGATGCAAATTAGACAAGGGGCAGACTAGTTGTTCTTTTATATGTCTCTTTGTCTATTATTGTTTCCAAGGTAACGCTGTTTTGGATGTTACATGAAAGTCATGTGATGATTTTTGACCTTTGTTAATCAATTTGTCCGAAACACTAAAGGAAACTCTACACTGTACCTCTCAGCTGATGAACATAATATTGTTAACATACCTTGTGACTGTAAAAGACACCTTGTCCTACAATGTAAAATCTGGGCTTGTGTTATACTTTAAGTTTGTTAAATTATTAAGTTAAACTATTTTAGGTAATTTAGATGTAAACAGTCTGGGACAACATTCATTAACCTTTAAAGTAAACTGTCACACAAAGCTCACTATTGGATAACTAGTTGAACAGATCAAAAAGCGTTACATGACAACAGAAGCAAAACAGTTATAAAACCATTACTGTACAATTCTGGTCTTTGTTATTAAATCACCCATTTTACAGTAATAGCTATATTTTTGAGTTCTGAGAGACATTTGTGTGATCAAATAACAGATGTCTCATGATTTTTTAAACAAATTGAGTAATCAAACGCTATATGTTACCGCATGAAATGATTCAATAGCAGGTTTATTTATTGATTGGAGACACTGTTGGGTAGAGAGAGGAGATGAGAGGATTATTGTGTAATGATGGGGCTCTGCTTTAAGCTGTGAGCTAATAACTCTGAGTCTGTGTTCTCTCAGTTTCCCTCAGCCTCAGATCCAGATAAATCTCCGGTGAATGTGTGGAGAATCACTGAAGGGTTTGATAAAGCTCGGGCGTGACCTCTGACCCTGTCAGATGCCTGTTGGGTGTCTATGATGTCACTCTACAGTCCAGACTGATTTATTTCAGCTTTATTTAGGTCACTTTTTGGCTAAACTTTTAATTTAGTCATGGCCAGTGTTTAAAACCGGTTCCTCAGCATAAGTCTTTACTTTAGGTTTGCGTCTTGAAGAGACAGTAATTCTGGTCACTTCCTGTGTCAAAAAGTGGATCCCTCCTTAAGTCTAGCATATCACCAAGGAAACCAGCCAGTATTGACACCAATACTGTAACCATACTCTTACAAGAAAGTGTAGTGGCTATCAGATGTACATACAATGTTTTTTTGATATAGTAAATGGTATTGTGCCATTACTGTTATTCTGGTACCATGGTGTTTACAGTATGCTGCTTCATATTACTTAAAAAAAAAATACAGTATGGTTGAGTACATGTCCAAAAGCCATGGTAGTACTATTGTATTTTTTGGTATTCTTCATTAGGATGATAAAAGCTTTTGTCTTTCCCTTTATCCTTTCATCTTGTCAGATCAGATAAATGTTTAGGACATGTTTACCCACACAGTTATTTGTTACTTCACCTCTACCAGCTCAGGGGAACAGAGATTATCCACAGATTTATTGTTTGTTTCTCATATCCAGAGAGGAGAGTACAAAGTGTTTCATTCCTGCTCATTTACCCAGAATTCTTCAGAAGAAATTGGGCCATTTTTAAGAATTTCAAGTTCTCATTAATATCTGTCAGTAAAGTCACAGACAATAACAAAAAATGTCTTCAAAGGTCTGTGTTATGGGTACAGACTCTTTGTTTTGCTGACGTCTCAATTATTAAATCATTGTGAATAGTTTTTTTAAAGCCTGAGGTTTTTAACATGATCATAATGAATACAGTAAAACTGCCTAGAGGAAAAAAATTCAGACATTGCACTTTTATAGCTCAAAGAGACAGTTGCTTCACAGTTCTTAGGAATTCTGGGTAAAAAAGGACATGGATGGGACACAATCATTCCAGAAATGAAAAACATGTTTGCTTTATGTTATTGGAAAACCTAAAACAGACTTTCAGACACTTGTGAATTTTCTTTATTGTTAAAATGAGGAAAGAAAATGACTAGCCAATAATAAAAAAATGGAACAATGTGTGTTTGGGGATACACAGGAGTTACATTTATTAAAGGTGTCTTATTTTCAGGCATAATTTCTTTGTTGAAATATTTGCTCTTTAATACATATAAAAAGCATCTATAAAAATATGCAAAACTAACTGCTAACACTCACTAATGTTGAACGGGTGTCAATAAAAAATACAAACGCTAATGAGTAAAAACAAATACAATTAATTACAACTAAAAATATCTTAAATAGTGTTCTCACCCACCACAGTTAAATAACTTACTGCATGTGGGTGGCTGTTTGATTTAATTGAATTTGTTCCCTATGGTCTCTCTCACTCTGTTCTTGTAAATCAAACTAATTATTGCAGGGAGTAATGTTTCCCATGATCCTTTGTACTGTTTTGAAGAATAGACTCCTCACATTCCATTCCGTTGCCTTTAATATTCACACTGGAGTAGAAATATACATTAGGCTGGTGTATTAGATAGCTCTGCTTATGTTCCTTATGTAAGCGATCTTAAACCCTGCAATAATGAAACGGCACAGGGTTGAGGTATAACTGTAACTTACTGTAACTGCACACAAAGAATTACATCACCAATATAAATGTTTCATAATTTCACTGGTCTGTTTATCAGTTAATGTACAAGATCAATTAAATAAAGTATTGATAAAATTATTCAGGTTTATTCTATGTTTAGGTTTGTGTTACTGTACATAGTGTAGCTATGATCACTTAAGATATAAACCTGATGTGTTTATATCTAAGGCATTTTTATGGGAAAATAAAAACAAGGTGCTGTTGTATAGATACAGTGATGAGAATTGATGTCGGACGATCAGACAGGTGATTTTATATATGGTGGGTAAAGGTCATGTAGAAGGATGTTAGAATAGTATTACCTCCATGTGTTTCATAATTTACTGTAACATGTTGTATTGTATTGTTTACCGCAATGAACAGTGTGTGTGTGGGGGAATGTGGGTGGGTGTGTGTGTGTTTAGCTGAATGATTGGTTGTGGGCTCCTGACAGAGATGTTGGTGGTGTATGTTTCCCCTTTAGCAACGTGAGAGACAGGGCGAAGAAACAAATACTCATAACAGCGAGGATGACGATGGCGGAAATCAAGGCACTCGTCACCGAATTCATTTTGAATGGAGTCTCGTTTAACTGTGCTGAAACACACACACAGACAAAACAGACTTTAGAAAGACATAATTCCTCTTTCTCTCTCCCTCTCTCTTTGTCTGTGTCACTCTTTCTCTCACTCCCTCTCTCTGTCTGTCTCTCTCTCTGTGTCTCTTTGTCTTTCTCTCTCTCTCTGTCTCTCTCTCTGTCAATCCTGCAGTTGTATTCCTGATATGGCCCGGCTCTACCCTCTATTAACGTCTCACTGTTTGAAATCCTTCAGCTTATCGTTATTGTAGTCACAGGTTTTAGCCTCTACAACCTCTGTATTTTCTGGGAGGGAATAAAGTATAGTTTTATCCTGCATCAGAAATTGTACGGCCTTAAGACAGAAGAATTTATCTCCTTTCAGAGAAGCTCAAGGGGAGGAAAGAGGGTCTTACCTGGCTGGGAATTATTGGTGGAAGTCTCATCTGCGGAGAGAGGAAAATTGATTTAGTAAGACGACAGGGAGGAATATGGCCTGAAAGTAGCTCTGGGTTTATTTGACAGAATTGCAGGCTAAATTGTTCATAGTGTTTGTGTATTTATTATATTCAAAGCCAGTTACAGTTCATGTTTAGTATTGCATGTTTCGTGGGATTCAAACCCATGATCTTGGTGTTGCAAGTATTATGCATGAGCTACAGAAACACTACAGGAGCTTTGGGTTAGCGTACCACTTCTGGTGATGATGGGTCCTGCGGTTATGACTGCATTGTCAGAAGCAGTTCCGGTTCTTTCTGATGCATCCCTTTTTTTCCTTTTTCCACAGATCTGTCAGGATGACATCATTTATGAGTAACACATCCACAACAGCTCCAGCACGCTTTACAGGTACAGTGTAAATGTTACAGTATAAAACAACAACTGTTTTTGCCACTTTTTTCACTTATAGACTTTCATGGTATAAATTCAAGTCATATATTTATCAATTTATCAGTCCTTTGGGTTCGAACCCACAACTTTTGTGTTGCAAGTGCCATGCTGGTTTTTCAAGAGTGTCATTGATTTCAGTAACGTTGTTTAGCCAATTTTAACTTGTTTATTCACTAAATACAAATTCGTGAAGACATGTACATTTTGTTTTGTAAGCAAGTTATTAATTATCAACTCATTTAATTAGTTATTTTTTGCACAGGATTCTTTAAGTAGAGAATACGTCGCAATCTAAGCTTAGAAAGAAAGCGAAGATAATGGCCGCAATTGTTTTTCATAAATTCTCTTAGACCTGAATATTTAACACACACAAGCCTTAATGTGACAATGAACAACCTCATTAAGGGAAAAGATGAGCTTTTACTGTCACCACACAACAAATAACTTACAAACGGTGGCAACAAAAGCCACATCAAAGCATAAATAAAGCCAGCAAAATGAAAACCAATTGCCTTATAACAGCAACCACGTAATTTATTCAGTGCATGCTGGGACCAACAATCCCTTCAGCAACACTGTTCAGTTAAAATTGTTTTTTCAGGCGACACTTTTAGGTCAGCCGGGACAATATTTTAAAAAACATTGTTGGAACACCTGTTTATATGTAGATTACTAAATGTGAATAGAAAAGCCACATTTCGAAGTATCTGTGACATTAAAAGCCCTGTGTGCTGGTTAGATGTAATTGCTTCTTGACAATGAAGCCGGCTATTATGTTTACGTTTGCTCTGTTTTTTCCATGCAGATCTGTTCATGGTTACAGTGTGGAGCAGACACCCTTACAGGCAGAAGCAGGGGGCAGTCGTCAGCCCGACACAGCTTGGTCACACAGTGCAGAAAGACAGTGGACATCTTCTGGTTCTTGTGCTTGACAAAGCGGAACACTTCAAAGGAGAACCGGCCCATCTGGCTCTTGCCGTTCTCAAACACCGTCGTCTGCGGGTCCTTATCGCATCTGCTGAACCAGAGACATGGAGACAAGACGCTTTGGCATCGCCACATCTGCAAATACACTCATGGCTGTGGGAATGCTAGTGGGAATGCTAATGGGAATGTTTATGGGAATGCTAGTAGAAATAAAGTTGTAAACAATTCTAAAGGCCCACAGGCACAGAGGGGCCCAACATCCATTTACAAATATTATTTAATTTTAAAAATGTAAGAGGCTCAGACAAAGTACAGACACAGTTCCCAGAATTCCTTGCGACAGCTCTGCACTCTCCAATTATCCCCCTTAATCCGGAGATGTATTAGAATGGCTGCAGGAAAAATGGAATTACCCCAAAAACAGGTCGTATCGTAGATCATCGTTAGGATTCCCGGAGGGTGTGGTGTAACAGTAGTCCATCAGCACATTCCACCTGTGAGGAGTGACATGCATAATTCAGGAGCACTAAAACATGGCTGCCTGAATAGGAAACAGCCCCTATAGGACCAAACCAAGTCATATGTCTTATCTCCACACCAGACCCTCAACAATCCACTCCATTCACTTTAGTGGCGCCCCACGGCTGATCATTTAGTCACTTAGTATTTATCTTCTAATGAGAAAACCAGTCTTGCGTGTATCAGATAGAAGGGAGGACATCATTTAGGGAGGTTCTGTGACAATGCTGTGACACAGTTCATGTATCTATCTCAGTTTACATTTTTACCTCCATCAGTTTTGGGCAGCATTGATTTCATGGTTAATTGGCCATTTGGACCAGCTTCACTGTGTTCTATCATATCTGCAGGATGTTTGCATTAGGGCCTCCCTGTGCGATACACTCCTCAGATATGTTTGTGTAACTGTGGTTCACCTCCTGTCCAGGTTAGTGGCTTTAACTGCGGCGAACACTCGTGTCTTCAGGGTGAGTCCAGCCATGGGAATGGCAAGATGCTGGACGTATGAGGAGTCCTTAAAAACAAACATTACAGTTTACAATACTGCCTATATATTTTTATATTGCAAATATATAAGATGTAATATAGTTAGAAATCTATAGAGTGCAGCCATGTTTTAACATTTAAAAAATGTATTTAAACATGTTCTAAATAGTCAAAGAACTAGTTACGTGGTTCTGTTAATTCTGAAAGAAAAAACAAACCTTATTGTTTGTGATTGCTCACTGTATACATGGCTGTCTGGAATACTTGATTGTGATTGGTCAAATGTACAATTCAATAGTCTGTTTTGCTTCACAGTCTCATAATAACTCATTTTCACTCAAATCAATATTTCATGCCCATTTTGATATTCATTTGGCAAGTAACCATGGAATAAATGTACAGTCAGACAGTCATTATTGTTCCCTCAAGGTACCGCAAGATATCGGGGTCCTGGTCGCTCTGTCTGGGATAATGACCAACTGTCTGTATTATCTCTTATTTATTGCAGCCAATGTTGTTTTGTGCTACTAGAGCTTGAAACTCACAGGTCAAAAACATAACTGCTTCTCTACAGAAAACCAAACAAATGTCTAATTAGATGTTCCACATGTACTCACGTTGTACAGAAGTAAACTCAATGTGCTGATGAAAGTACCGTTGCTGTCCTTCACTGATATCGCTGCGGCTGACCTTCAAACAAAAGGAGCCAATAAATACATTATAAATATACTTTGCAGGCCAATTAAAGTCTGAAAGGGAAACTCGTGTGATAGTTTTGCCTGATTTACTGCCTGATGTCCTTGTAATCAACTGTGCATTAAGTTTTATAAGATATTCCTTGTGCATACTAATTTAATTATGCCTCACAGTTTAGCCTGTTAAACCTTTACAATAAGCGCTAAACGTTTTACAGCGTGCAGTTTGCGGCCGCTTTATCTTCCCTGAAAATACTGTGAATTATTTAGCATGACTTTTAAACAAGACACAAAAATGGATTGGATAAAAAAATGCAGAATGGAATTAAACAATGGATAACTGGATTAGTGTGCCTTACGAAGCAAGCTGTGTGTTGTTAACCAGGTATTCCAGAGGATAACTACAGCTGAACTTGTAAAGCAATCCCGGCAGGTAACTGATGACTGTGGGGGGATCCGGAGTGTCAATGTATCCTGATATACTTCCAATCTGGACCATTGAGAGATTTCCATAGGCATTGGGCCCCTGAGCCGTAGAGACCTACAGACACACAGAGCCATTGAACTGTGAATGCTCTTCCTGTTGTTATTTGTCTCTGATGCACAATAACATCACCTGTGCTGTGAAACAAACGTACGCTCACCTAATCCTCAGCAAAATCCTTTTATCAATGCTGAGTGTCTGTGTCACACAGCCTAACAAGATAAATCCACCTTAGCAGAGATGTTATTCATTCGTAGTGCTTAAATCCTTGTGAAGACAAGACAATATTGTTTTTCTTTAATACATGTACTGGTTTTACTAAGGGACCAGAACTGCCATTTTGGAGCTGATAGCGCTTAGCGCATAATGCATAACGCTAGTATACACTAGTCATGGGTTCAAATCCCATAGAACACAAAAAGTAATTAAATGTTGTTTGCTATGTGTTGGATATATTTGTATTCATTGTAATTTGTAGTAAAAATTGTATTTTTGACATTTGAACACCTGACCATGGCGTTGCATACGCAATGCCCTGCCAGCTGAGCTAAAGGAACACCAGGTATATCTTTCATTCTGTTATGGGTCATGCTGTGTGCCTCTAAAATGCTTCGCTTTCATTGTACAGTAAAAATACAGTAACTCAAACTGACTCTTACCACTAGTGAGTTATCACAGGCCTCAAGTGTGCTGAGACTGATGCTGAACAGCACAACTGTGGGGAAGGTGTTGTTGTTAATGAACCCTCTGCAGTGGGCATCACCGTGACGACCATTCAGTGCCAGATCGGTGTCGGTGTAGCCGGAGAAGAGTACAGGGCAAAAATTAATCTTCAGTGTTATGGTTTGCACTCCACAATATACGCTGATGTCCCGCTCAGCTGTGGAGAGAAAATTAAACAACATGAATCAATATTCAATAAGCGATGACCAGACAATAATTGTTTGTTGTATTAGTTTAATGTGTGACATCTTTGATTGCTTTTCATTGGTTGAATTCTTACAAAGAAATGTGCAAATCACTCACCAGGAAACCGACTGTGGAAGTTGGCATCACAATTGAATCCATTGAATTGCGCATTGGCTATTAAAGTTTTACTTACAAGCAGAAGAATTACACACAAATGTTCCATTTCAACGCCTGAGGAAGACAATCTGTTAGCAATTGCTTTGGATTCATCAGAAAATGCTGTTCGTGTTCTGAAAGAAGAACATAATTAGACACTTCACATATCGCGTCTTCAAAAGGTAATTTGATTGTCTTGTTTTGTAATTACACCATTCAATTTGCATGATGAATAAAGAGAAAATAAGAAATGTGATACATCTGTTGCTTCTGCCAAAATCTTGAAAACCAGAAAGCAATAAGGTAAAGTGATCCAAATGTCTCGTTTCTCCATCCAAAAATTTATAAATGTCTGTCCAAAATTACATAGTGAAAAAAACGCTCCAAAAACTCTGGTAATGAGGTCTGGTAATATGTTCATAATGCTAATGACCTTAGACTTAGCACTTGTAAGCTTTGTTAATATGAAGCTTTTACATAAAGTTCACTCCCTGACCTTCTGCCACTTTTGAACCCGGACCGCTTTAGCATCCCTCAATCTGGGTTTTTAAGACTCACCTGCTTCCCTGGCAGCCGTAGGATCAGCGATACTCCATCTGTTCTCAGCTGCTGTGTGAGACTGACTGGATTACCCAGCATCCCTGCAAAACCACTAGAAACACGGCCTTGCTCTGAGGAAAAAAATTAAACATAAGAGATTCATTATTTGAACACGTCAACAGAAAAAGAGCTGTCTGGCAGAACATGGGAAAGTCCATCAAAAGTGAATGTGTTATACAAATCCTTTCACGGGCCCGGAAACATGAGCAGGTTTTGAAGTTTCCCACTCATATCCTTTTTGCTTGATCTCGCTCTGTCAGCGCTCACAAACGGCCCCACGCCGCATGTGGTCCGCGAGGGGGGAATTATCTTTTCATCGGCTCCAGGACCGGGCTCTTTGCTGACTGAGCTGGCCTTTCTGTGTGCCAGGATGGTCTGGGTCGAGACCGGGTTTGTCTGCATGTCTTAGATGCTTTGTTTGGCTCGGCTCCGTCAGCACTTTTCCAGCTGCCTCCCATGATGGCCGCCGAGACGGTGTCCCGTCTGTCTAGCTGTGATCTCCCGCTCTGGCCCGTCCACTGCACCTCCTGGCCTTACGTTACCTCTGTGGAATAATGTGTATGGGAATTTCTCATGAAGACCACCATAGATAGCACAGATTTGGGGTCTGCTAATTATCAACACCTTTTCCATGCTTATATTTTCATGATCTACATACTTTAATTGTAAACATATTTGTTTATTTACAATGAGTGGTATTTCATACTGTTTACTTTAAATATTATTTACGCATCATGTTAAAAATAATAAATAATCTCTTTAATGTGAGCTATTTAATGTCTGTGAAATGTCTTGGTGGAAAAGGAAAATATTCTGGTCTTACCTTAATATTAATGAAAGTCTTCTGGTCCAACACAAGTCCAATACATCATTTAAAAGTCACTTGTCAGTCTGTGAAAAATACAGAGATCCACATGGTAAGAAATTTCATAATTACTCTATGTATTGCCCAAAAACCAGCTGGTTTCTCATAAAGATGCATTAGATCAAGCACTAAGCTCCTTCGCCAGGGCTTGGCTGGTCTGATGAAGTTTGTGTCATGTCTTGGACTTTCTTCAGATTGGAAGGGATTGTGATACAGGGAATTGTTGGCCTACGGTGGAGTAATTCAGCACTTGTGATAACTATCTCTATTTATGCAGTTCCAGCAAATGTCAATCTTTCATTTTTCACACATGAATTCTGCAGGTGGAGGCTGTAGTTGTTTATCTGTGTGACACAGTGTCATTCATTTTTCCAAGATATCAGTCAAGACTTTCACTGTAAGGATTTCCACATGTATTAATGCAGCCCAGGGGGAAGTGTTATTGCTCAAAGGTTTCTCTTTTAGAGCTATAGTTGAACTCACAGTGGTCTCAGACGTTTCTCTCTAAATTAACTCTATAAATGGTATAATTGTTGCTACATGCTGTAAGAATATAGAGCCATAAAATTAATGAGAGATAATTATTTAGTCTGAAAATTTGATGAAAAAATGTTTGTTTTGGTTGCTCAGTATCGTTCAAATCAGAGAAATGTTTGAGATACTTTTGAAGCAAGTAATATTTGGAAGACAAATGAAAAATGTGAAAAACATGAAGCAAAGGATATCTATTTGATCATTTAATTTCCATTCTGTCAGGAGGAAACTGATTGAATTGACAGGTATAGGATCTTATTCTTGATTTTTCAACTCTGAAGAAAAACAAATAACATCTCAGTAAATGGAAAACTGACTGGATTTCATTGATTTTTTGGTCTTCAAATCTCTCTATTTTTCTTCATTTTGTGAGCCATGACTAAAAAAAAGACTAAAAAATGAACATTCTTACAGCAATAATCTGAGGTGAATATTCGCATTCATGAAGAAACGGTTTAACTGCAGGAAGGTATGGCGATACAGTATATAATTGTAAATATTGAATTATAATGATAAATTGGTGAAAGCTCACATCTAAACATGACTGAAATCAAAACCTGCAGCACATTACAGTGCCTGTAACTCTCTAATGTGTATTTGAATGCAGACTGTATCCGCTCCCATCTCTTTATTTATCTCATGACTTTATGCAGAACGAAATGAATTATGTGGGTCATTAGTGTCTTATGCTGAAAAGCTTAGTAATATAATGTAAAACTGACAATAGCCACTGATAGGCGTATGATGATAACAATAGCATATCCAACCTTTCTCAAGGTCTTTAGTCTTAGCAACAGTAATATTTGATAGCAGGATAATATCCGAATATCTTGTACCACAAGCTAAAATCAGCCCATAGTTTTGTGAATATGTGATTCTGCCTTAACTGGGTACATGTAATTACTGTTTTTCTCCTAGCTGTGTGAATGCCATCATTTGCTTGGCAAGCAGGTGTCGGGTCCACCGCATCAATCACTTTAGCCCGTAAGGGATTCCTAACCATGAGCAATCTGTCTCTGTTTGGCTGTCATGGCTCTTAGAGAGAGAATAAGTCAGTGGATGTAAAAACAAAACTTCAAATCAAATGAATAAGAGAATAAACCTACAATGTCCATTTCAAAGCACCTTTTCAAAGGCATTTCAAGTCACCAATTTCCCTAATTCTCTCTGATTACAGAACAACAACAGCTCCCTTTGTTGTTTAATTGTCCGATGTTTATTTATAAGCTTTATGGAGGTGCATTCGTTCAGTGTATTATGATGTAAATTTGATTTGAAATCTATCCAAAATGATTTAAGGGCACAAATTAACTAGTAATTCAATGGAAATTAGAAAGAAGGATGTCTCATTTTTAAAACAGGATGTACACACACAAAATTCATTTTAATATAAATAGAAGTCTGGGATGAGAGACAGAGACGGATGCATGTTTCAGAATAGTTGGAGAATTCTTTGGAAATACACTTCTAGTGTGGAAATACACTTCTAGTGTGGAAACACACGGTTTGAAGAGATGCGAGCGTGTTTGAGGGAGAGAAGGCTGTTTGTCAGGGTGTCTCATCAGTGACGGCTTTCTGCCCCTGTGTCAGCTACTGCAGATGAAAATGTCTTTCTTCACAGCAGATTGTTTTGTCTGTCGCTGCAGTCAGCTTTGTTACCTATTTTCCTGTCAGTAAAGGCAGCGTTCAAAATGTCGCTCAGCAACAACCTCTTGCTCGAATTGGATTTTTTGTTTTGCATAAAAAAATGAACGCTTGACATCTAAACCTCCAACCAGCGCAGCTGAAACGGTTATATTTGTTGTTAAATGGGGTCATATACTGCACATGCTATAGAGGAAAACATATCTATGTCAACAAAACATCTAACATCTATATCATTTTTCCCCTCACACCCTTTCAGTGGCCCATTTTGTGTCCCTGTTTAAATTAAATGTTTTAAGTTAGTGTCATTTAGTTCATTGTACAAATACACAATGGGGACTTTTCAAACAAGTATGTGAAGATGGTTTTCTCTGTCTGTGAAAGTAAGCCGTTTTTTAAGATTATTTGAAGCAACTGCCATAAACATCAGATTATGGGTTCACCAATATATCAATGTTATTCACATAAGTTATAATTAAGTAAGATTACAATTAACAAGTAATTCAAGAAAGCAGTGCCAATGTAAATCGATTGGATGAAGTTCCACAATCTGAATTACAATCTGAATCCACAATATGAAAATTCCAATGTAAATTGATTCAATTCAGTTAAATAACATGATACTTGTGCTCATTGTATTATTTTTCTCATTTACTCTGTTAAGGGTCTTTAATGGAATCTGACATGTTATTAAATTACCTATTGGGTTTATGAATGCTACTGAACACTAAAAATCAGGCTGCAGTATTTTCTGCAGAGGTTGTAAAGGTGAGACAGCACAGCAGAGCATCTGAGGAGACTGTGAGAAGTCTGTGTTGTGCAGCACAGACAGAAAAGCTGTGTCTCTGGTCCCAGGTGGCAGAAATCACAGGATCCCTTATTGTTTATGTGTGAAACACAAGCCATGTGTTATTCAGACCTGAGGGACGCACCCTCTCATTATGAGCCATATCTATAACCAGCCCTTTCTGCTTAGACACAAACCAGCACTGAGATCCATATAAAACGACACTTCAGTGTGCAGGTATAAAGAGACTGTAATGCAGGAAAGAGTTTTTAAACTGCATAATTTAACAAACAAGTGACCTGTTGCTATTATTATATATGAAACTAAAATGATTAGCATTTTTAAAGATTACATGTCAACAAATTCTAAAAGTAACAGATTTGTATTCGTGCAATATGAAATATAAACACTTGCACATAAAAACTAAAAGCTGAGAAACACCTGCAGTCTCTCCAAAGATGCTCTTCGATGTGAACCATGAGACGTGACGACCAGCAGAAGCATATCGCCCCCTGCTGGAAATACTATTATACACTGATGCCGCTGTGTGTGATATTGTTAACAAGTGAATCTGCTCCATTCTATCTGAAATGAATTCAGTGTTTAACATGGTGCTTCATCCTCTGGGCATTTAATCTCTAATACCCGTTTGCTTTATGAGGTCTTTATGTTGTATGTTCTTTGCTGTAACTCAGCTTGAGTTCCATTTAATCGCAGCAGTGAGATAAATAGAAATAATTTAACCCCCCCCCCCAAAAAATAGCATATTATGGAACAAAATTTTGACATGCATGTTTTAAAGATATAGCTGTGTTAATAATAATGTTACTTTACATACGTTTAATAATATGCTTATGTCTCATTCTGTTTAAACTCCTCTTGTCTATTAAAGACATTATTGATTGTTTTCTGTGATTTTCTCTTCTTATCACAAGGTGTCTCCCTTTCCTTTCCAAATGCCTTACAACCAATAACTAATCTCACGTATTTTTAATGCGAAATAGTATTACACTGTTTCCTTTCTGTCATTGTGTGGGAACAAAGATGGAGAAATCTATATTTTTATTGTATTTGACTTGACCTTTTCACTGTTTATCAGGAGAAACATTTTATTTATATACTCAACATGAGTTGTAGCCAAGGAGCCAAGACACGCAGGAGTTATATAATAAATCTGAAAGCACATTGAGAAGTATTTACAACCTCAGGCACTGTATGAATACTGTTCAGATATCATTGTATATACTTGGCTTTAGCCTGTTGAATGTTACAGGGAACGTTACGTTAGATTAAACGTTTTATTATTTACACATTAAACAATCCATTGCATCTGATTCAATTTACAGGTTTAATGCTATTTTATAACACGTCTAAACTTCGATTATGGTTATAGAAATGTATAACACGAGTGTGCAACATGTGAAACCATGAATCTGTTTGGACGAATTTTGTCACATGTTTTATCACCTGTTTCAGTAGCGGAACTTGGGAGATAATACGCAGCAACTGTACGCCTTGAGCCTCCATTTTGGCTCTAACGTTTAACGTACAGTTAATGCTTTAGGTGTATGTTTGACACTTTGAGCCAACATGGCGTCCTTTTGCACGGACTACACGGCATCTATATAAACCTTGGGAGGATCCTCTTAAAAAAAGAGAGAAAACCGACCCGCCATTTTATTACGAGCCTCCTGTCCTTTTAAACCCGGCAGGGGGAGGCGAGCACCGAGAGGAGAGCCTCTGAGAAGGAAGGGGGAGTTAGAAAGAGAGACGGTGGGAGAGGGAGAGCGCGTGTGCGTGACAGAGGGGTTGAGAGACAGGACGTTTTTTATAGGAGAGGAAACGTTTGGTATGTATATGCGGCGATCAGCTGACGTGGGAACATATACAGCAAACTTCACTCGGAGTATTTAAAGCGGTGGATGCTACTATTATATCACCGCGTCTGCTTGCCACTCATTTCTTTCTCTCTCTTTCTTCTCCCAGTCAGGTGGCGGAATAGCACACATCCCGAGACCACCAGCATTGTCATTGGATTTAACAGCCCGATCAGATTCCCCCCTCTTTTTTGTTTTCCCCGTTTTGTGTTGGTTTAAAACTGCGGATATGTCTGGACAGAGCATAACAGACAGGATTACTGCAGCGCAACACAGCGTTACCGGTTCCGCGGTGTCCAAAACGGTGTGCAAGGCGACCACGCATGAAGTCATGGGGCCAAAGAAGAAACATTTGGACTGTAAGTGTCACGGGATTTGTTACAATGTTGCGTTCGAACCCGAGTTCGAAAGTTACGTCAGTCACTCGTCGCCCTGGGAACGAGAGGTTCGGGGCTCGAGGCCTGCGAAACGTTCACATGCATTTGCGTTAAGCGAACGCTTCCTCCAGCCACCTTTACGTTTAACGTATTGAACCCTTTCCATTATGATCAGCTGGTTATAATATATTTTTAAAGCAACGTGATGGTTATCAGACAGGATCACAGTGCAGCTCGTGTAATGATTTATTTAAGCTAACTAAAAATGAACCACATTTCAAAATGAGCCCATCTGCTGTTTAATTGGGACACTTGTGGTTGGAGGGTTCAGGTTGAGTCCATCCGTTCAGACGTCTGAGTTTGCTATGGGTTAGGATGATCACATTAGTTAACAATCCAGTCTGCTGTAATAACTCTAATAATACTAATAATACCAAATTTGTTATGACAATATGCAAATTATGTCTACGCTTTACCCTTGGTTTTGCATTTTTTTTTGGTCAGGTTCACTGTTAGTTGTAACATGTTCCAGCAGCCATTTACACTTAATATTGGTTAATTTTAAAAACTTAGTTAACAGGAAAAGTGTTTAGACTTTAAGTTTTTAGGAAATTATTTGCAAGTCCTAAAAATGTCTACAGGTTTTCTAGTCATGCCTACAGCAAGACACTTATCAGCTATTGCTTTCTGTTTGTTTGTTCATTATAAAGGTGAAAAACTATATATAACTTTAAATATATAGAAAGTAATAGCTATGCAGTTTTTAAAATCTAATCTTTACAATGTCAGGTATTTAAAGAAGGCAGTGTTGTAATTGGTCCAGCCCTAGCAGCAACTAAACTGCTGAAATTCATCTGTTCGGTTAACCTTTAACTTTATAAAAAATGCTGGTGATGAAATTGTTGAAATCCGGTTGTCAGCTGTCAGTGAAATGTTCTCAGTCTTCCACAGCTGCGGGTTCTGACAGCTCTCAAAATCTGATGTTCGCTGTTTCAAACACTTCTCAGGAAAAACACTGGCTTCATTTAGAGCCTAATGACTTTGTCAGTTCTCTTTGAATAACATGTAAATACAACTGTTAAGATGAGAGTCTGATTAACTTGTGTGAATTACAAATAGCATTTGGCAGTGAATAAACAGCAGTTTGTTCTGTAGTCAGTTTTGTAGTAACTTTGAACTTGCAAACTTTGGTCGGAAGGCTGCATGTGTTTTAACTCTTAAAACTGTCTGATTGCGCTTATTAACTCAGATTTTTTCAGTTTTATGTTAGTTCTCTTGTTTCTTGTATCTGTGTGTGTGAATGTGGTGCTATTATTTGAGTCAAATCAAGATTAACTAAATGTTCAGGGACCATTGACTTTCATGTTTACTTAAAACCTCTACCGTACAATACCAATTTGTTTTAGGAAGGTCTTGACAATGCAGATTGGTATGTGTGGTGACCTGGTGTTTAAGGATAGTAGTGGAGACTTCTGAACTCCTAAACTCATCAGAAGTCAAACATCACTCAGACTTCCACATGCTCTACAGGATTGTGTTCTTTAAAGAATTCTTATTGTGTTTCTGAAGATTGTAGAAGAACATTGTTTGATTTAGAGTCCAAAACACATGGTTCTTCATCTGTTCCTGTAGCGTGGAGAGAACATGACGAGATCTTGTAGGTATTTCAGGACACGGTGTATTCTGTGCCTGGAGTTTCCTTTAAGACAGAAATAGGAACATGTCTCATTTCTCCTCCTGTTTGATTCGAACACTAGATAGGACTCAGTCTGGAGCCCCAGCCCCTCACATTTGGGCCGGGTTTCCGGGGTAGGAAGAACATTCCTCTTGAACTACCCTTATTCCTGAAATGACCAGCTGGCTTCAAAATGTCCTTCAATTGTTTCCATTATGCTTTATGTTTTAGTTTGGGAAAGCATTTAGTTTGGAAAACGAAAACAATGGTGTTCCATTTTATCCCAAAATCCTTAGTCATCTGTAAGATTAGAGTTGAAGTTCAAAGCCAAGGAGAAACTGGGTTTTCTGTTGATTTAATAGTTTGATGATTTAAAGAAAAATATTGATCCGGCCAGTCTCAACGTTCAGTTCCAAGCTGTTTATCCAAGTCATGCATTTGTACTTGTTGAATCTGTGGCTTATTACAGGTTCTGTCCAAAACAATTTAAGACCCATTTGTCTTGGTTAGGAATCTGCTGTTCCAGAGAATTGCATCATCTTCAGTGCCTGATGCACCTGCATATAAATGTATTTATACATTTATATATGCCTCTTTTTTTGCTAAGATATATTATTGTGTGGAGGTATGTAGGTCAGTCTGGACAAACAAATTGAAACCTATTGCTGGATTAGGACGCAATGTAAACCTTTTCCTTGACACATCAATAGCGGTCTGTTGATATTAATGTCATCTGATGATTGCTTGGTTCAGTATAACTGGTTAATTTGGCATTACTAGTTGCCTGCTTATAATGCAATCAACTACCAAACCTTTCATTGTTTTTTCTGTGACTGGAAGTCAGGTTGGCTGCCCTTAGTCACCCAATACTGCTTAAGTCTGTTTTCTGAGATCTGGCCTTATGCTTATATTAGCCAGTTCTGCAATATGATCAACACTTCCTAGAATCTGTCCAGACCAAATGGCACACACACACACACACACTTACCTTTTGCACTTCAGAGACATACGACTCCTCTAGCTACCAGCAGACTTTGTCTGAATTGAATTAAAAGTCATTATGTGTTTTTCATTGGATGGCTTTATTTCCTATAGCTGCAGGCCTTATCCGGCAGTGTTTGGTAAAAAGTACTTCCAGATTATGTTGTATTTTCTTATTTAGCTTGATTGCTGGTTTGGTGTTTGTAATTATTTTAAAATAATTAAAACAATGAGGATCATGGTCAATGCAAGGAATGTTTATCAACATTTTCAGCTCAAGGTTTGGAGTGTTTACCACATAATTTGTTTGTAGTATACGGAAACTCAAAACGGACAGAAAACACAACAGACAAGGTTTACAGGAGCATTTATCTCTGAGATAGTTTGTCCTCCTGTCCTATTTTTTGTGAACATTTTTGTAAAACATGAAATGCACCACCTGTGGAAACTGGATCAGTTGTTTGTGGTAATCGTAGATTAAAGTGCTCTCTTCTTGATTGGTGTTCCAGTTGTATGGTGTCCATATCCATACTGCTAAACATTCAGCCAGGTTTCGAGGCTGCAGGCTCAAAATTGGAATTTAAACCTGCTCTGTTATTTCTGTATATCTCCACTGAAAGACCTGCAATGCAGGTTGAGTTTCTCGTTGAGCATTTAATGTATCTTAAACCTTAAGAGCTTTTGCCCAATCAGCTCCTTCGATATTGCTGTGTAATTACAATGGCCGTAAAATGTCACCCGCTGTAACACAGTGACCCCTCTGCCCTGTTCAGCAGCGTCAGATCATTTTGGCTGAGGTCTAAGTCATGTGAGAGGTTTGGAAGAGCATGTGTACATGTGGATCACAGCACAAATGTTGAGGCATCAAATGACAGTCAGTTAGCAAGAGTTCAGAATCACTGTGTGTGAATTGTGACCAGTACTGTTTCCAGATTTAATATCTGATCCCCCACTTATGCCTGGTTTCTGTTTTTATTGACTCTTTATGCCATTAGCAAAGTGACCCATAAATTTATAAGTGAGGTGATCAAATGTTACACAACCAGTCAAAGCAGCCCAGTTATAGTTTAGAAGTAGAGGTTACAATGTCCTTTGGTTAACGTTTGTGTTATGATGCAGAATGTTAGGGCATTAGATGACGGTTCAAGCATCTTTAAGCAGTTTCGTTTTGTAGAATCAGCAAGGATAACAGGGTGTTGTCCTATTCCAGATTGGCATTCCAACTCCCAGAAACCTTCCAACATTTGAAGCTTCCAATTGTCTTGTCCTGGATGAACCCAGTGGACCAGCCAGAGAAACTTCCTGCATTCTTGTAGGTCGCCAGCTATGCGAAATATAAACAGCCAACAGGATGTTCTTCTGTAAATCAGCTAATCAACAGGAGATTTTTACTGATAGCGCAACACAGTGACTCTTCCATCAGGTTGTGCATCAAGGGAAACGTATGGAGTCCAAACTCCATGACTTTAATCAGCATCAGAGCCTGTGCTCACAGCAAACATGCGGCTTCATTTTGAACGTCACTGTGTCTAAATATGGAAAAGGTTCAGTGGGGAATCAGTACACGTGATTCAGATTTTCTGTTTGTTGTTCTGTTTGCTGGTTGGTTGGTGCATTTTGTAATAGTGCGTTGAGTTGAACATTTTTTTTTTTTTTTTCAACTAGTTAGTTGTGGGTTTTAACTTGGGTTTTAACTTGGGGTTAGTTAATGTTAATGAAGTTAATGTCTATAGATGTTTTATTCTTCAGTTTAACTACATTTCTCCGCAAGTTACACAATATTTATTTTAAAATGTTGACTGTTGACCTGGGACTTCCCTGCTAATCTGAGATTGTACAAGATGTTTGTTTTTAGTCAAGTGTTGAGAAAACATGATAATGTTTTTGGTTGACTGCGCTTGTGTTTATTTTTATTTCGTAAAATGTCTTCATTTTTTTACCTTCAGGTTTTCTTGTGATAAGACTTTCTTTGCTATAAACATTTTTTTTAAAGGAACTTCTCAAGTTTACAAGTCTCCCTAGTTTGTAACATGTTCCCCAGATTTTTCTGCAGCTGTCTCCCATTTTCTCTTTCTTCCGCTCTCTCTCCCTCTCTCTCTCTTTCCCCACCTTCACTTCCCCAGCATGCTTTGAATTCTACAGCGTTGTGAAGTCAGTCTGGGTTCCAGCTCTGATATGTTCTTCCAGTGGCCATTAAGTTCTGTAAATGCACTCTGTGGATTTGATGTTTTTGTGCTGTGGTCTGTCTTTCTGCTGGGTTTGGATGCATGTTTAACCACATGTTTCTGCAGTACATTGGAAGCTTGCAGGAAGTGACCTTAGTTGTATGACAAAATACTTTTCTGTTAAAGTTTGTAAAGACATTAGTGTCACTAGCGTTGACATTTGAACAAACACCAGACACATCCAGATATTACACTTCAGTGAATTGCTTTTACATTAAACTGCATTAAATCCATGTTTACAAGATGCCAGAATGTTATAGAGAATTTATGGTGGGTTTTTTGGCCTGGCCATAAAGAAGTGTCCTGACATTCACCCACTATAAATTAGAGACAATGAATCCACAGTGTCTCAGAACATCAATGTTTCGTGCCCTTTGTTCCTGTTTAAATGGTTCTTTCCTGGTAAAGTCTGAATGATAAATTATATAAACACTAGCTTACAAAACACAGCCACAAGTCTCAGTAGGTATGATAAGTGTTTGAATTTGACTCATATCCCAGATCTTTAACAGTTTATTTGGGTTTGTCTGCGCATACAGTGAGTCTGCGTTGACTGTGCATAAGTGAAGCAGAACAGGTTGCTGTTTTCTGTCAGTGGGTGTGTTAAATCCTTGGAACCAGTGGAGCAATGGTTCACATAATGGTTTCCTGTACTCTGTTCTGTTTCAGACTCACTTGTGAGGGCTGAACCGTGAAGGAGAAATAACCCCGCCACCAGCTCATTGTTCGTTCCTGCCCAGTTTTCTGTCTGGTTTTTGTATGTGTCTGGCTGCCACGTGCCTCTCTCCACTCTGGGGGTCAGAGAGACTAAATATCTGTGTCATCAGCCTGTTGTGTTGAGCGTTTGAAGAGATTCATGTACTGTAGGAAGTTTGCAGCATCCTGTTCTCCTGCGTTTTTCCAGGCTAAATGGCTTCTGAAGGTTAGGGGAATCAATGCCATTACCAAATTTAGCTTGTTTTGATTATGACAGACAGTTGCATGCAAGAAATGCCATCTGGGGGTCTTTGTTAACAGTGGTGAATTCAATGCATCACTATATACCAGCAATGTTTTACATTGCGTTAAATTGTGTGTCACATAATCGCATTGATTGTTGCATTTACAGCAAAAAAGCAGTTTAACACTCATTACTTTCACATTTTTTGTCTTTATTTGCTCAAATACAACCCTCTTCTTTCTTTTGAAGTGAAATCGGTGTCGAGTTCAAAGTTTGTAGAAGTGTGGGTTTTTTGTTGGTTTGCTAGTGAATTGCTGATGCTAACATTATGCTAATGTAGCATAGTTACAATAAGTAATGCTTTCATTTTAAAACTACAGCTGCTCATTTCACTGCTTGCTGTCTTTGAGATCAATGTCCTTTGACAGTCAGGTTTGTTTGGTTAATTATTGATGCGAGTTATGCTTTCCTGGCAGTGACACCTCATATGGTTTGCAAATACATTACGTAGCCTGAGGAAACAGAAATTCAGTGGTTAGCTTTGAATGTTTAGAGCAGTTTTGCATGTTTCTTCCTCAAAGTTGGTGAATAGATCAGTATTTCATTTGGTCAACAGTAAATGCTTTTTCCTGCATTCAAAGTTTATCCCACATTCATATTTTTACCGCAGCAGTAATCTGTTATATTTAGAAGGACACAAAGTTTAATTTTTATAAACGCAAATCAAGCCACTATTATGGTAATATTAAAAAAACAATGCTAGTGTGTATTTTGACATGAGGATGTTCATTATTCCAAATGTAATTGTCACTTTTTCATTATCAAATGTAATTGCATAAATAAATCAAGTGTTCAAATGTGCCTGACTGCCTGATTATTAAAGTAATTTATATATACAGTTACAGTATTATTACATTTAATGTTTATCATATAATAACTTGAGATTTCAGTGGTGCATAATTTTTTACCCCATTTTCCTTAAGAACAAATCACATGACAATATCATGTTTCTGGTCATGTGACCATCACATGTTTCAGTGTATTATGAATGTCTACACAACTGGAGCCCTCAGAATGTTAAAGTACAATCAAGTCTGTCTTCACTTCATGGATACAGACAGAATTCTGGGCAGGTCTACAGAGATCCTACAGTACAGATCTGTCTTCCCTCCATTTGTCTTTCAAATGTTCTTCATTGTTACATCAGGTCATTGTACCGGAAATCTGATAGTGTCCAGTTATCCAGCTTAAGGCAATAAGGTCTCCTGTTGCTCGCTTTGATCTGTCATCAGAGCCTTGCGGACATGTGCGTTTGTAGAGCCGTCATGCCCTGTGCAGGCGTTTTGTGTTGGCTGTGAAAAGTCTTTTGTTGTCTCCTTTGTACAGGTTTAAATGGTGGATGTTATCTGTTAAAGAGAGGGCACTCTGTAGACCACCCGCACTCACAAACACGTTTTCTCATCACTCGCTTCAAAAGACCGTCTGCACTAATATTGAGTGGTAATTTGTTGTCGGGGAGTGTGTAATTACTCGTCCTCCTTTGACATGGTTTGCTGTGAGGCGTGGAAGCAGTTTGGGTTTTTCATTTGGTTCATTTACTCGTGTACTCCTGACAA
The DNA here is from genome assembly GCA_036877545.1 of Yasuhikotakia modesta. NCBI lineage: Eukaryota > Metazoa > Chordata > Actinopteri > Cypriniformes > Botiidae > Yasuhikotakia > Yasuhikotakia modesta. The sequence continues at coordinate 82,853 of JBAJNP010000015.1, forward strand.
CCCTTATGATTTACCACAGTCTTTCTGAAATTTAAGAGCTTCAGTCTTTATTCACAGTAATTGCATAAGAGTAGCCAGTAATTTAAAAAAAACATGTCTTGGGTTCAAAGGAAGTTTGTGCAGATTCGTTCACACCAAGAACGACAACTTTAAACAGTTTTAAATTTAAGGGCGTAAGGGAGTCTTCACTACAACTATTATGATAAAGATATAGCGAAACACTGACAATCAAACTCTTTTTAAATTTAAAGGGTTCTTGCATTTATGAGAATAAACGTAGGAATGACATCAGTGTGAACAGCAATATACAGGTAGTTCTTATTATTATTATTATCAGCTCCCTTGTAACAGCTTGTTGTTCATACAACTTAATGAAATTTGATGTGTTTGGATGAAATGTTTCTTTAAATAGATTCATCGTCACTCAGCTCGTGTCGTACTGACTTTACTCCAGGTAATGCTGTTGTAGATCGGATTCCAGGCAGACAGACATTGCTGTCCTCCCTCAGCTGTGAGCTCATGTCTGTGGGAGGCTTCATGAATGGTGTTATAAGCTACAGCCCTGAATGAGTCTCACAGTGTCTGTGTTGTAGGAAGAGCTCTGAGGGATCTCTCTCTCTTTCTCTGTGTCTCTTGCTCTCTCATTGAGTGCAGCTGCCTGTGGATGTCAGCCAAAGACCTAATAAAGCTTAAGATATCAAAGCATGTCTCTCGGTCAAACCATGTCACTGTTGTTTGAATTCAAAGTTAGTGAACGACACCTCCTTTCAGAAACTAACTGCTAGCTGCCAGTTCTCTGAAAATGCTGTGTTAATCTCTGTAAATAGGCTAGCCAGTTTTGCATTTTAGAATGTCGCTAAATTGAAAACTAGTTTGAAGGGTAGTGCTAATTTTTAATGTGCTCAACATACAGAAAAAACTTATATTAAACAACCAACAGTAACAGTCACTCTAGACTGTCACTCATTGAAAACACCTTGTCAGGACCTAAATAATTTGTTTTAATGTTGAAGCAGAAATATTCCAGTTTTTCAGGACACAACTGTGCAGACAGTTTTATTTATTAACACACGGATGTTCATAAACGCTCTCACCCTCTATGTCTCACCAGATCTGATCCAGTGCACCAATGAGATGAATGTGAACATCCCTCAGCTGGCCGACACGCTGTTTGAGCGGACCACCAACACCAGCTGGGTGGTCGTGTTCAAATCCCTCATCACCACACACCACCTTATGGTCTACGGCAATGAGGTCAGCCACAAACACGTACACACCTTCACTTCTAGCCTGGCTAAACAAATCCAGGTTCAACTTGAGTTTAATCTTGTTTTTAAAACTCAAGCTTAAACCTGCAATCTGTAAGTTTTGCCACTCTACTGCCATCTCTGTTTAAACCCTAACATTGCAGATTAGTTTTCATACATTGACGTCAAATTAATAACTGTTATTTTGTTTGTTTTTAAGCAGTAAACCTTGCACATGTTGCACTGTCAGTCATTTTATCTATGTGGCTGTGACAGCAACGTTTCTTTGCCCGATGATTTAAATTCAGAATAAATTAAGCGAATGCCAAACTTTTTGTTCTTTGTGTTGATAGAGATTTGTCCAATATCTGGCCTCCAGGAACACATTATTCAACCTCAGTAATTTTTTGGACAAAAGTGGATTACAAGGTAAGTGCTTTCAGCCGACACTGCATTAGTCATTCTGTTTTTCCGAACACTTCCCAGCTGCATCATCCATTTTCATGAACGTCCAAACGTAAAACAAATGCAGGCATGATGAGTATGTGAGGAACAGACGGACGATACAGGATGTTGATTTTATTATTTTTATGTTAGTCATGTTAAGACATAGGGAGAGATAGAGGATCTAATCAGAATCTAATGCTTCCTCTTTTAAACCCCTCCCCATCCCTTCTGGGTTTTTTTCAGCAACATGGCCGACTTTTAGTTTAAATAAAGCAGTAGTGAGTTTATTTACCCAAGCCTTTTCCCATGTTAACAAGCTGCCTGGCAGTCAGCACTCGCAGAGCACAGCAGGGGAATCAGAACAAGACTCCCTAGCTGAGTGTCCTTTAAAAAAAGACTTCAGTGCCTATTTTCTATGTAGTTTGCAGCATTTTTTAACTTAAGTTAATGCAAGAGTTTATTACATAGTTTTTTTGTTACATTGGTCTGTAGTGCAACTAAAGTTCTATGTAAACTTCAGAATTTAACAAACAAAAAAAAATTATTAATTAATGCTGTATTGCTGTCAAGAATGTTACTGGATAGTGTAGTGAGTAAAATGTTACTATTTTCCTTTAGTATGAATCACACTTTAAGACTAGTAGCGTGAACTAGACTCTAGATCTAAGTCACGTTCTAGCCTATGTCTCATACGTTGTACCAACCCTGTGATTTATGAAATGAGTCACAACCCCTCAGCTAGAACATCACAGATTCTTATTTAGAGTCAGAAAATAAGGGTGTAAGTCAATTTATGACCAAGTTCAAGAACCGGAAGGTCAATATAACTTCAGATAACATGTTCTCTTCTCTTGTAGGATATGACATGTCCACCTTCATCCGGAGATACAGCCGCTACTTAAACGAAAAGGCTGTCTCATACCGACAAGTGGCATTTGACTTCACGAAAGTAAAAAGAGGGTATGTCTGTTGTACAAGTTCTTAAAGAGAGTTCACCCAAAAATAAGTCATAATTTAACCACTTTCATGTCATTCCAAACACCAGGAAGTCTTCAGTGAACACAACTGAGAATATTTAGCTTCTGCAGAGTGGTAATTCTAGTAATTTAATTTTAACTCTTGTGAGGTTCATCCATATTCAGGAAAATCATTCCATAGTGTCTTTTTTTGTTTGTTTCTTGTGAGAAAGTGTAAATCAGGTGTAAATGATAATTCCATTTCACAGAACTGTCCCTTTAAATCTGATTTTAGTCCATTTATATCACACAGCCATGTTAGGCAATAGAACTAATGATGTAATTGCGTCTTTATTTGTCGTTAAAGGGCGGATGGTGTCATGAGAACTATGAACACTGAAAAGCTTTTAAAGACCATCCCCATTATCCAAAACCAAATGGATGCCCTCCTTGACTTCAATGTGAGTTTATGCTAGCAAAAACCTACACTTAGCATATTTACATCTGAACTAATGGTTTGATTCTCATACAGTGGCCTGGCTGTCTGTCATTGGTTTTCAGTCCATATTAAGTTTTGTTTGTTTTGTCTGCAGGTAAATGCTAATGAGCTCACAAACGGGGTCATTAATGCAGCATTCATGCTTCTGTTTAAAGATGCCATTCGCCTTTTTGCGGCCTACAACGAAGGAATCATCAACTTGCTGGGTGAGCTGTTATCCTGCAAAGGCTTTCTTCTGGCTTTAAGGAGTTATCTGAGCTGTTGGTTCCTGTTAAAAAAAACTTTGAACCCAACATGATAGATTTTGATAAGGTCAACCCTCCTGTCGACAGCTGAAAGGGACTATGACCAGTTTTATAACTGGTTTTTGTTTACTACCTAGCTAGCTAGCACAGTCTGTAGCTAATTAAATAAAACTTTTCTTGGGTTATGTTAGACCTATAATACATTTTTTTGTTTTGTTTTTTTATGGTGATAACTGACATTGTTTTGGGCAGAAAAATAACACAGTTTCACTTAAAGTATTGATTAGGTAGAAGGAGAGTTAAAACTAGGTTACCTAGATAATCTTATCATGCTGAAAAAACTAGGTTATCTAGAAAATCTAGTTATCTAGTTGTACGGTTTAATTTGCTGTTCAATAATATTTTATGGAATTGAGGCGCAAGTTGTATATGTTTCGTTTTTCTCTTTAATTAAAGAAGTAATATACGCTGGTTAAAAAACAGCAAAATGTTAAGTTAGAGACACTGAAACATTTAACATTTAAACATTTCTGTCATAATACTCTTCGTTCTTGAGCCATGAGACAGTGAAATCTTTTGAAACTAGGGCGATGATGTTAGAAATGTAAATAACATTGTCGTAATGTTTACAATGTGACAACTTAACATTTTATCACAAACAAAATCTTGCACAAGTATTTTTTGAATGTTCAGTTTATCGCTTGGCCCTACATAGAAAGTGTTTGTGTTGGCCGGGCTGAGCAGATTTCATTGGCTTGGTTCTGCGGGCAAAGCGGATGAGAGTTTCTGTGAGAGAGTGACATGCTAGCAAGTGCCGCTTTGGGTCATGTTATGATTACAGATGCCGAGCGTAACTGGGCCGTGTGAAATCTCAGAGCAGTGTAAAGCAAGCCCTCTAAAATCAGTGGTGGAATGACACTCTGTCTGAAAATCTGACTTCTTTCGTTTGCAGAGAAGTATTTTGACATGAAGAAAGTCCAGTGTAAGGAGGGACTGGACATCTATAAGAAATTCCTCACTCGCATGACAAGAATCTCAGAGTTTCTCAAAGTAGCTGAGGTGAGACAGTGTAACTCCACAGCCTCTTTCTGAGCTTTCATCACATGAGCAATGAAGAAACATCTCATGAGGAAGAGAACTCATGTGTGATATGATATTGCTCTTATAAACAAGATAAAGAAGTAATTTTGTAACGTTACTTCAGACATCATGATTGTCTTGAGGTTTTGTTTCTTTTTTGCGAAACTGTTATATTTTGCTATACATGGAACACCATTGTAATTCGAACCAATGAACAGTTTCTATTTCTGCTTTATACAGCAAGTGGGAATCGACCGGGGAGATATACCAGACCTGTCACAGGTGAGCATGTGAATGTATTGGCCTTGGTTTTCTAGAAATGCTTTTAGATCTTTGGTACTGACAATTTTTTGCTTTCTGCCTACTGGCTACTTACCTGTATGCTGCCCCTTCCTGCAAGATACGGCTTGTGCTATTCGGACAAACCTTGCACAGCTACTCTAGATTAAAATTAACTAGTTCTAGAACTCTCGAACCTTCACATGAACTGACTTGAGTTCTAGAACCTCAGTTTAGGAGGACTGCAGCTAATCTGCTTGTTCGCTGCGACTGCATCCCGCAGGGCTGCGACGCTTTAGGCATGCGGACGTGTCTGCATGACATTGAGGGGAGCTGTCCTAACTCTCCTAATGCTTTATTCATGCAGCACATAAAGGTGTGACACTGTAAATGGATTATAGGCCTGAACCCATAAGTGACCAAAGTTGTCACACAGTAACTAGCTTTTTACAGTAGGCCTTCCCTCAGGAAACACCATTAATATTATTAGTAAGTGCAAAATAAGGCTAAAATATTGGTGACATCTTGTGCTACATAACAGCCCAATCAGTAGTCCCATTTTTTTGTCCAATCAGAATTGAGAATGTCACTCCCCTAATAACACAACCAACCAACAAGCTGCAAATCACGGTTTTTGGCCATAACATTACTAAAGCCTACTGGCTATTTTTTTTATTGCTCTTAAGTGTTTTATTTGAAGAAAAATTAATAAAGTTAACTGGACAATGTACATGACAAAGCAGATAGTGTACAAATTATTTTTTTTTTTAATGTTTACAATTTAAGCTTTGAGTTTTGTTTAATCTACTCTTGTTCATTAAGCTAATCACATGACGGCTTGTATTTCTGAAATATCCTGTAATTACCTCTTTTAAACGCCCACCTTTATATTCTGTATCTTTCCCTATCTTTCCATTTTCAGTTTACAGTTTGTGTAAGTACCTGCATCTCACTGTCTTCTCTCTGTGTCCCCAGAGCTCCCCGTGAAGTACCTTTGCATGCACTCTGTGTTTCTGTGAATGTGTGTGTGTGTGTAAATGTATGTGTGTATCAGTTCTGCAGTCGCTGAGTGTGCAGGCTTGTAAACTAATGTTATGTTTCCATTCCTGTAGGCACCCAGCAGTCTTCTGGAAGCCCTGGAGCAACACTTGGCTTCATTAGAGGGGAAAAAGGTTAAAGACTCCACTGCCGCCAGCAGGTACTTATTCCAAAGCACCTCTTTTTAAACTTTCCAGCCTGTGAGGTTGTTTCGGTCAAGATCTGCATTCTGCTGTGTGTGACCCGGATGTTCTGAGTGTGCATGTGTGGAAGACGTATTTCAAGAGTTCTCAGTGCAGTTTTTCAGTTTATTGTTGTTGTTTTAAATGTTGCAATTATTTTATTGAATTTTATTGAGTTTTAAAAAATGTCCTTATTGGAAGTTTAAGTCACAATTGTTTGCATAACTCACTCTGTAATACTTTATTCTGACTGTGTGGATAAATATTTGTGTGTAATGTTCCCCTAATGTGTATATTTGACCGTTGTCAAATGACAAGCTGTCTGACATTCTGCTATACTTAATTCATTAGGATCATTTTGTGGAACGTACAGGAATTTGATGACTAGCTAAAAAAATACAAGCTTTGCTAACATAGACATTTTTTTTGCGGAAGTTCTGGGTCAAAGTGGCTTTCTGTGGAGGAAGCAGTAAACTGTGCTCTCGGTACGAGCCGCTGTCAGCGATGTCCGCATATGCTAGCCAAGCATTTTCACAGTGACATGTTTATCGTATCAGTTCCTCTGTCTGATAATCTCTCTCCCACACAGAGCTAGCACTCTGTCCAACGCTGTGTCCTCCCTGGCCAACACAGGGATTTCCTTCACCAGAGTTGATGAGAGAGAAAAACAAGCAGCGCTGGAGGAAGAACAAGCGCGATTAAAAACGCTTAAGGTGCGTCCCTCTGCAACAACATGGAAAGGAACATTTGAGCACACTCAGTTAACCAGGTATGCTGATTGGCTGTTCTCATTACCCAGGAGCAACGTCTGAAGGAACTTTCCAAGAAGCCCTCCATGTCCTCCACGACCGCCACCTCTCCCGTTTCCACGGCAACAGGCACCATTAGTACCGCCCCAGCCATTGATCTGTTCTCCACACCTAGTAGCTTCACTAACAAGTAAGAGACTCAAATCTCGGCTGCATGTGTCACTTACACAATAAACACACAATAGAGAAGGTCTTGTGCTCAGCTGTGATGTTAATGTATTATACACTGGACAAGAAATCTATGTTATTGCCATAGTTCAAGTGATGTCTGTGTGTATGGTCTAGAAAACCTCAGCCAGATTTGTGCCACTTTATCTTAAAAGTGGCTTTTTCGAATCAGTCTCTGTCCTCTTGTTTGTCCTGTAATTGTGTGAATTTGTGCCCAGACGGAATTTAGACGTGGAGAAGTTATTGACTGCATGCGAATTTCCTCCGGCTCCTAAGCTCCTCTCTAAGCACTTCAAATGAACTTGCCAAGTTTGTCTTCAGTATGTGACTGTGAAATTCTTGGCCCTTAGAGAGCTGTTTTATGGATGGCATTAATTCAGTTCCTGTGTGTGTCTGTCTGTTTGTGTCTGTCTGTCTGTCTGTGTGTCTGTGTGTGTGTGGCTCCAGTACTCCAAAGGTTCCGAATGATCTATTGGACCTGCAGCCAGCGTTCCAGCCCAGCCTGCCTCTCTCCACTGGCCTACCTTTAACCAACTCCTGGGGAGGTGAGTGGATCAGACCGCAGGATCTTACACGTCTGTATTAATATTCATCTGAGAGAAATCGATCCGCATCAACATTGCAGTTTCCTCCTCTGAAATGAAACTGGTGTAAGAATTCCCTTGGAAGTCTCTGCAGGATAGAAAGCATATCCGTTTTGTTTACATTCTGAGACCCCTTATTTGTCTAATTCAAATCTAATCTGTAAAGTCTGATAAACTAGTATTACTATTTAACCAAAGCGCTGATAGGGTTTGTAGCATAATATTTAACATGGCGGGTGATGTAATGCAGTATTGACTTCCATTGTTAGTCAGTCAAGAGAAGAAAAGCCTGCAGTCTTCAATGTTTATTAGATTATATTGCATAAAAAACACTGCAGTTTTACCCAGAATACCTTGATGTGAATTGAGTTCAATTTAGGCCTTTGACTGCTTCTGCTCAGTGTTTTATCCCAGAGAAAGTTAGTAGAGATATGCCGAGACCTGGACATCTTTAGGAGTATTGGATTTTAGGAAAACATTTATTTTATTAATTTATTTATTAAGTTGATAGTATTATGTTGGTAATTAAAATTCTAATAATATTTATGATTTAAAGGAACCCCCATTCATTTTCATTAAGTTTAGATGCATGCTTGATGTTGTAGCTTCATTAGCACTCATGTCAGGTGTCTGATTCAGTTTGGTTCCACACTTGTGTGTTTACATTTACATGTGTGAATTCATTTTGGAATCTGGACTGAACGGCTTCTCTCTATTTCTGTCTTTGATGTCTCTAACCTCTTCCTGTTGTTTTCTGTTTGTTTTTTTCTTTGGTTGTGTAGATCCTTTCACCTCCACAGAAGCCGTTGATGACTCCATTCCAAACTTAAATCCTTTCCTTACAAAAGCTGTTGTTGATCCTGTGCATCTGCCTGTTGTGTCTTCAGATGCTGTTAGTTTTTCTAGGACACCCAGTCATGAAATGTTTGGTGGTAAACGGCTGTTCTTTTCTCTCATGTAGTGCTCTGTTTTTTTTTCGGCTGCTGCGTGCCCATCTGTTTTACCTCCACCTCTTTTGTCTTGAATGCGGCACATCACCAAGTGTTTGATATCTCACAGGGTAGAAACATAGCTGTTAACCCGTATTTGGTAACCTGAGTTCACACCGGCTGTGTTTTAAAATCTAGTGCGCTTTCTACAAAGGCAGCATTTTCTTGGCAAAGTTTAATTCAGTGTTCTTAAATAAACACAGTACTAGCATGTTGCACATTTTATGATTATTCAAAGAGCAATAAGGAGGTCAAGCTTCTGTGAGTTTGTTCAAAGCAAACAATAACATATTTCAGACTGACAGATGTTTTTTTGCCACTGTAAAGCTTGTTTGTACAGCTGCAATTTGGTGAGTTGGATGTGTTGTGGTCTAGTGATGCTGGTTTGATATAAATACATGAATGTGACTAAGGCTAAGAATGGCTGCTATAAAACACACAAGTAACTACATTAAGACGTTTCCCCTTTTGAGTGTGGTGGTCCCTTTTCCCTCCACAAAACCTGAAAATAATTTCTTTATATTAAGATTTTTGTGTGTTAAAGTGTTAAAAGGTGTTTATGAGGGTCTGTGGACCACCTTGCACAAAATCCAGTCCCTCATTTTTGCTTTGTCTGTTTTGCTGCCCTTTTTGGAGTTCTGTTTCATTTTAGTTTCTCCCTTAGAGTTTCAGAGTTTTTTCCAAATGTCAGTTTCATTTCTTGGTTCTCCAGACAGTTACAATCCTTTTATTGATTCGAGTTCTTCTTTTGCGTCACCTGTCGAACCCTCTGCTCGGATGAGCCGCTTCCTCAAAGGTACAGACGCCCCACTGTGACGTATGTTTTCTGATGTAAGAAAACATATTGCTGCTGCCCACAGCAGAGGCCTGTGTTACTCCACGATTTCCCCTCTGGGTGCTTTTTTACCACAAATGACCCCTACTGTTACCTCTACCCTTCTGACCTAAATATAGTTTGTGAAGCTGTTGAAACAATAATGTAAATTCTTAAAATTTTTACAATTTTTATACCGGACACTTTTCAATAGAATAAAAAAGTCAATATAGATGTAGTTTGTAAAGCTTCAGACCAAAAGGGTCAGTAAATACATTTAGTTTTTTAAGTTTAAGTCCCTCTATGCTTGTGCTGTTTATTATTGGTTTACATTTATGTTTTCGGTCTGGTTTTCCAATTGTCTCATCTCTGGCTCTCTTCTGCTGTGGTTGTGGATCTGTCAGACTCATTCTGCTCTCCGGCTGCTGTCTATCCTAACACTCCTCTCTTCCAATCTGAGCCCTCTGCTGTAGCTGGACTATTCGGAGGTACGTACCGTTCCTCCAGCCTGTCTCGCTATTTCTCTTCCTTTTCTTTGCAGGTGCCCTGTATTATGTCTTTTTTTTGCTGGTCAAAACAGGTTTGAGGTCAATTCAGCTTGCAGACTGGGTGTGGCATAACTGTTTAATTCAATTAATAATTAAACCCAGTGCCTTGAGGGGCGGAGCTATTTGTGGAACCAGCCAACGGAAGGGGGGCTTGAGATGATGGTTTGAGGTTTCAGAACTTTGGATTGCAGGATGGATTAAATGACTGCATGCTTGCTTTTGTCTGTAGAAACATGTTTATATTGGTTCTGGCAACCGAGTCAATTGCCCTGGGCTAACAGAGTCAAACACCTGCCTTTTGTGGAAGTCTGTTGAGTAAAACAGAATTGATCCATTTAAATAATTGACATTCATCCACCACACATGAACTGAAGGAAAACATTAACCAATGTTTAACAGTTATTTAGACGTGTAGGTCTACACATCCTGTCCACTTGTTTTAGGTCTGATGCTATTTCCTTTTTTTTTACACAGGGTTCTCGGCTCCTCCCGCCGCCCAGCCTCCCAGCTCAACAGGCCTTAATGTTGACTTTGATTCCGTCTTTGGCAGTAAGTCGGCCACCAACACCACAGATTCTGCCGGTAAGAGATTTCCGAAAGCTGACTATTTTTCTCCTCACATGACGCTTCACATCCATCTAATTACTGAGAGCCATTGTGTCTCAGTTTTGCAGAGTCATTGTTTTGGACCACGCTTAGTGCTAGCATCATAAAACTAGCGTGTGAAAAGAGTTACACAGCCATTTTGATTCACGTTAAAGCTGATTTATTTTCTTAAGACAACATTAGAGGATTAAGAAATCTTGATGTGTTTGCACATTTGATCTTTGTTTGTGTGTTGTGTATTCAAAGGCTACACCGCATGAATACTTGCTGTCCAAACACACATGCCTTGCACACTTACTTATTGCCTTGTACACACATTTATTGCTTTTAGCCTAGCGGTTAGCACCCTAACATGTTTAAAATATGGTTGTTTTAATTTAAATAAAGAAAATGCAGAAAAGTGTTTAAAATCTTTAATGCATACTTTTTTTGTTAACGACAATGCAATGTACTGTAACTGTACTGTAGAGCTGATTTACATTATTACAGGATTACATTTTACGATCCAGTCAGTTTCCACCCTAAAGTTTACATTTCTTTTTTTGTTAATAATGCTGTTCTACTTAGATTTACATTAGTTGTGTAAAAAAGGGTGTGAATGCCATTTTAAAGTTGGCTTGAATTTGTTAAACATGCCCATGTGTCATTAAAGATATTAAAGGTCACTGTAAAATTATGGGATGTTCCTTATATTGTTCTCTCTCTCTCTCACTGTGTGTTGTGATCTGTTTGGCCACTGGCTTTGCATGGCGCTGCATGTCTGGGTGAGTTGACTTCACACAAGGTTTTACTTTCACTTTCAGTTCTGCACCATTTGCACTGGCCACTCGCTCCACCCAGCTGAAACAATCTTTTTGTTTGTGTTTATGTCGTCTGTGTCTTATCCCTCTCCCCTTCCCCCTGCTCTGTTTCTTTAAGATGATGTTTTAGGTGGCATACTGAAACCCACAGTGGCCTCTCCTAACCAGGGCCTGACACCCACTGCCCAGCAGCCAGGAAAACTGGTTTCTGATGACCTGGATTCCTCCCTGGCTAACCTTGTGGGCAGTAAGTGTCCTGTTTTCGTTATATGAATCAAATGGGCCTTTGTGTTCTGGTCGTAATTTTCAGGAAACAGTAACTTGCATGTTTTTGGAGTTTGTTCCTTTCTAAATCCATGGAAGAACCTCCTGGTAGTTAAACTCCTGATTTGAAAAGCTCAGATGCCGTCACGCTAGGCTAGGCATTCGGTTACCTTGGATTAAGCCATGAATACAAAAAGGAGGATGTGATGTCGTATTTCAGTGGTTCTGAAATGAGCTAGTATCGGTATAAAGTAAATTGAGTGAAAAATCTAGTTTGACCTTCACAAAGTTAATTTGGCTTTGTGAAATTGCTGATGTTCTCATAATTGTTGTGTGTACTCTCACAGATCTCGGTATTGGAAATGGAACAACTAAAAAGTAGGATCCTTTGCCACAGGGCACGTCACAATCGTAACTCATAATTTTATACTCAATTAGTCAGTGAGATTTCATTTAATTGCTTCTTTGGTTTCATCTCAGTGACATTCACTGGAGTCAACCTGGAGAGAAGAAGTTGACTGGAGGAAGTAACTGGCAACCAAAGATGGCTCCAACCACAACATGGAACCCTGCCACCATGGTGAGCTCAACAATATGTGCTTTCTCTAACTGCGATGAAACAAGACGCCTGCCTGAAACAGCTGCCATTAACCAGTACGTGGACAATAGCTGGAGATTTTCCAATCATTTGGCAGCATATTAGCTCAGTTCAGAACTTAAGTAAGCTGCCTGCACCAAATAGTGGAAGCTATTTTAATGTTGCCTAGGTAGGCAGCTCACAAGATTTGGGAACGGAGCCGCAATTCACATTCAAGTTCTGAAAAACAGCAGCAAAGGATTTTTGTCTTGTCTGTCTTTGAAATGTGTTTGTGTGAACTTACAATGTCAGTTGTGTGTTGTTGTGTTTTGTATGCCTTCTAATTGTGTCTGTTGCGTTGTGTAACTGTTCTCATCTGGGGGATAAACAGAATGGCATGCTTTTCCCACCATACGTAAGTGAAAACATTGAGTCAAACAACTCTCTCAAACGCATGAGATTATTAACCACGCCGCCTTTGCTTTGGTCACAGTCTGAGTGTGTGTCAGTGTGTGTTTCAGTGTCAGTGTGTGTTTCAGTGTCAGTGTGTGTGTCTGTGTGAGTGTGTGTGTGAAGTGAGCAGAGTTGCACTGAAACCTATGAACTGATCTAACCAGATGTTTCTTGGCATGGCCAGAAGCTCTGTTCTGCTCTTCCCTTTCCTTCCATCAGTTTTGTTTATAACGTTTGCAAACAACTGAAGTCGTTTGGAGTGTTTCCAGTGGAGGGTTTACAGGACAATGTGCAAAGGCCAATGCATACTATCCAATACATACAGATAGTTGCTGATTCAACTCTGACTCTGATCTGTAATGGACTTTGGTAAACATTCCAATGGAAACACTCACATGAGTTACGGGGCTCAATGTCACAAATGTAATAATTTTAAGCACAGTCTGGAGCCTTGAGTTTTTGTTGTACTTTATCGAATATGATGAGCTGGATGTATCAGTATTAAGGCATGGAGAAATTAACTTAATTAGATCTTTGTTTTTTTTGTCTTTTTTTAATAGAATTACCATATGAATGAGGTTTTTGTTCACTTTTGCGCAACATATATGTTCTACGTTTAATTTCTACATTAAAACAAAGCAACTATTGATAAATATTTCTTAGCATTTTGTTACTTTTATAATGAATATACATCTGTCTAGGTATGTCAAGTTCTAAAAAGTTTAGTTGTATGGAAACTGAGTGTATGCCAGTTGTATGTTGCTGAAACAGCCTAAAAATTGTAGACAGTAAGTTTGAAGTTGTTTTTAGCTACAGAGCCAAAAATTGAGACCAAGACATAGCAACTCATTAAAAAAAACTGCATTATTGAAGGTGCGAGTTCTTTGGAAAATGGGAGCAATCTGGCTACTGTTGTTCCCATCAGCAGAAAGCAGGAAGTCAAAGACTGTCACACATTTCACTAGTGCTCTGTGTGAAGACTGAGAGTATCACAGCTACTTCACAAAGAGCTTCTCTCTTCCACCAGAGCCCTGCACCTGCAACTAATCACTGCGCCTTCAAAGAGAACACACTCTCTCTCTCTCTCTCTCTCTCTCTCTCTCTCTCTCTCTCTCTCACTTGTATTCCTGTTGTGATGCTCTGGTTGAAGAGTGTAAAGACGTCTCTAATGTTTCCCAGATGTGAGACACTCTCCACAGAGAAAGCAAAAGACTTAAGTATTTTGATGAAATCATTTTTAAAAAGCGCCTCGTTCTTCCACCCGCACAAAGTTTCCTTTGTTCCTTGCGTGTGCAAACATGGAAACCGAGACGGTGCGTCTGTGGTGGCTGTGATCTCCTGGCTGCCCAAACGGAATTTCTCACTTTAGGTGTTTAGAAGAATCGTTCTTTCACACGAAACAGAATGATGTCATGTTATACCTGTGCTATTTCTGTTCTGACACCAAATTTGTTCTCCCAGGCTCCCTCCGTGATGGCCTTTCCCGCCACAACACCCACAGGCATGATGGGATACGGAATGGTGAGTGGAAAATGGGACTTTGTGCATTAATCGGTCCGTGTCAGAGGTTCGAGGTGGTTCTGTGTGTTGTGTTGTCGGTTCTCTAGTAAAGTGTGGGCTTCTGAGAACTGCGCAGAGCTCTCTGGTGTTGAAGTACCTCTTCATTAGCGTACATCAATGTTAAGATATTTCTCCCTCTGTGATGGTGTTTGTTTTATTCATCAGTTTAAGAGGGTATTTACAAAGCTTCCTGCACCATCTGCAAGCTCTGCTTAAGAATAAAGCCAGTGGTCACATGTTCTTGATTTCTGTTTTGGGGGTTTGGGCTGGAAGGGAGGGGTTTGTGGTCTAAGTAGCTTAATATTATCTAGATCTCAGAATTCAACAATTCCTGAACAGTTTGTAACTGAATGTCTATAGGATTTGAGAATCTTATAGTTGTCCTAAAGGAAAAGGCAACAAAGACCATCGTTGATGGCTAAGAGCGAAACCCTCTTGCAAAAGACACTGAATATAATAATTGCATCAGCGTTTATGTAACTGGTGCCGTGACTCATCTGTTCTGAATCCTGCAGCCCCTGTACCTTAAAATCTCTCTCTGAGTTACAGCTCATGTGAAAGAATGTGGGTTTTGGCCCAATACTTGCTCCAAACACATAAAACAGAAGTTAAATATCTTTTACTGTTTGCAGCCGGTCGAGTGTCTGAGCTGTAATGGTAACTGTAGTCAGTTTAAATGAGAACACAAGATTTAGAATGGCTCATGTTTCTCTTTGAGTTTCGTTGTGTCAAATACAATATAATGTGAACGAGAAACTGTGTAAGTCATTTGCATGGTACTTTGAGCATGTAAAGTACAAATAGAAACTGTCTAGACATTTTGACTGAAACTGACATTTTGGTTTGTTTTATTTTTGTCCGTTTTATTTCCTTTTAGCCCCCTCAGATGGGCTCCATGACAATGATGACCCAGCCCACCATGATGTACACACAGCCGGTGATGAGGCCGGCTAACCCCTTTGGCCCAATCTCAGGGGCACAGGTATGGTCTTCCAAACAATGAGCTCACAAACACTTCTGTAATGCTCAAACCTTTGACACAACAGAATAATACCCTTATCCAATTAGATTTGGCCATTATTACCTGTCCTAATTTATGGTAGTGTGTGTTTGTTCAGCCCGATGATACTGCTTAAAATAGAGTCATCAGTTATACTTTGGCTGATAACACTCTATTTTAAGAGCTCTAGAATCAGAACATTAGATGTTCTAGATCATTAGAGTCTCTATTCAGAAAACACTAGCTGACAAGCGTTCCATTGCATCGTTTTTTTTTAATATGAAAGCAAGCATGGTGGCATCTGCACATCTCTGGGAAAATATGTATTCCACACCTGCACCAAATCCTCATCCAGGAATACATATCCTATCACCCCTATTCCATTTCTGTAGTGGTGCTAGCACAAAATGGGTGCCATCATCCTACAGCCCTGTAGAGTTTGTAGCAGATTGCCAGTGGAGTTAGCGGCTAGCGATAATCTTTTTCTGAACCTATCCTCTTTTCTTCAGTTTGTCTGACTCTGAGTTTCCTCTTGTGTGTGTTGGAGTGTTTACTGGCTGTCCCTGGACTCCTTCAATCTCTCTCATTTTCTCTGAAATAGCTTTCTACAGCCTCTAGTCCTTCCAGCTCAAGTCCTCTCAGAGGTCCAGGACAAGACCCCTTTGCACAGCTCTCTCTGAAGGATTTCCTTTAGAGCGTCTGTAGGTACAAGTCTGCTGTGTGTGTGATTGTTATTAAGCAAGAAGACCCTGTTCATCAAACCGTGTTGAGTGTTGAGTTTCTGTTGTCAAATCTTACTCCCACTTTCTCCTGGTTTTTATGTGCCGTAACACTAATTTCTCCTCAAAACATTGAATTATATAGCATTTTCAGAACAGTTACAAACCATCATAAGTTATATGCCTTTATGTCTATATCATAAGATAAGCCTTTATGTAGCTTTTCTATAAGAGGTGTAGCACTGAACCTGCATGGGTGCCCCCACAACTTAAAGGGGTCGTGTCATGACAATTTTACTACTTTATCAAATATTACTGAACACTGTTACTTTTCACTTACCATTTATGATAAAATCCCTTTAAGTTGAAATCAGCTTCATAGTTGTTCATCCTAAGTTGCTGCTTCATAAACGCTCATCTCATCAGTCATTGGCTGCTTTATTAGATTCATTAACATATTCATTCAATTCAATATTACATACATTCATCCTCTGGCACACAGAATATCCGGCCCAACTTTAGGGGGAAAATTATCCTCACCACTGTGATGTCACAATGTGTCCTTGTGTTCTTCCTAATCAAATTCCAAAAACAAATCAAGGAAAACTCATACAGAATAAAAGACTTAAACTTGTGGCAGAACTTCATGCAGAAGTAACACAGCAGCATCAGTAACGTGTGTTTGTCTCCTTTCAGATGCAGTTCATGTAGGTGAAGAAGAGTTGACGCTTCCCAAGGATGAATTACACAACAAATCTCAAACCTTTAATCTCTCCAGTCGGCCGTTGGGCTCTTCACAGAGTCCCGCCCCAGTATGAACCTGTACGGGAATCAGAGGGGGAGGGAGGGTGGGTGGGTGGGGCATTATGGGATATGAGGGGGGGCCCTGTCTTGCCTAGAGATATCAGATGGAGGGCATGGCGCTCATTTTGTAATTTGTCTAACGTTGTGCTGTTCTTGTACTGATTAGCGTCTGTAACGAAATGCGCCGCGTTGAGAGATGTTGCGAGCACTAATTTCAGAATGTGGTGGGTTGTCTGAACGTGGCTTCACTTTTTTCCAAGAAATGACAAACAATGGGAGGGGAGTTCCTTATCTGATCGCCAATCAAGCATTACCTAATTTAGCCGCCACCATTTACAAATTCTAACATCCGTTTCCACTATGATTTCCACTATGATTTTTTTGTTTTTATTTTTTATGTTAAGCTGTCTGCAGTAGACATTCCTTGTGTATTGTCCGTATTTATTTATGATTTACCCAGTGAGGACATAAACGAAGATATGAATGAATTCTTTTCTTTTCAACACCTCACAGGAGGCGTTTAAGAGTTTTGCGTTGATGATGATATGGGTGTGATTGGTTGTATAATTCGGATATCGAGTGACTGAATTATAAAAAAATATATCTAATATAAAACGGGGAGGGGGACACAAATGGATACAGCATTAAGTATTCTCAGAAACCGTTGAATGTCCAGTGCAATCTCTTTGTTGGTCAAATTCTCAACACCCTCCATTTGTAACAAATATATGATTTAATGCACAAACCATTATGCCACATAGTCAGTTCTGTGCCCTGGGGGGTGGGAGGGGCTAATGAGTTTTGCGAGGGAGCATTTATCGAATTAGCAAAGCACTACATTTGTGATTCTGCAGCATTGCATTGGGGAAGATCTGTATTGCTTATTTGCTTGGCATGTCATTATTTTACATTGACAGTTATATGGCTGCCTTTTCAACATGAATGTACAGAGTCGCCCTCATTTTCGGCCATCCCTGTTAGCGGCGTGTGTGTGTATGTGTGAGTGAATGTGAGGACTGCATGTTGGTGTCATCGGAATGGGGTTGTAGCTTCAAAATTAGCCGTAGGTCAGAAGAGAGAGGATAGGGGGCGCTGTTGATCAGCGCTCTGTGTACATAAAACTGTCCATTAGGGAAGCGGGTGAGGGATGGTCCAAACGTGAGGGCGATTCTATCCATTGATTTAGCATATTTACTGTGTCATCCCTGCAGATTCTATTTTTGTTTATATGACAAAAAATAAAGCAGAATTTGGGTGATTTTCAAATAAAGTACAGCTTCCACAGAACAGAGCGTGTTGCCTCCTTTTTCTCTTTTTGATGGTGTTTTCTGCCACATAATTGATATATATACTGATTGCCATTGTATGCAAATGACGCTAAAATCACTAGTGTCACACATTTAATGATTTCATCAATAATAAATCCTGCTTTGACAACACTGTAATTTAATATTTATTAAACCTAAGATTGTAGTTTCACACAGAAAGGAATTTCAAACATCTGTGTCATTTACGACACCTTGGTTCCTTCAGACTCTGTTTGGTCTGTGTCGTGACCACCGACTCCTAAGCGAACTGGCATCTTCTCGCCCACATTCGTGGGTTCAGATGACGGTTGGTGCAGCCTACCTACCACAGTAGCTTCTGCTCCAGTGAGTCCAGATGCAGTCAGTCCTTTTACACACACACAAACTACACAAAGCAGGTTCCTGTTGGGCTTAACAAGGGTGTGAGTGTTCTGCATCTATGCTTGTGTCATCTGTATTCAAGCCCATGACGACTGGAACCAGCAATGGGAAAATCACAGACACAGTGTTTCCACAGGTCTTATCTCGCTAATGTGCCACTACAAGCGCTGCTTTAAGATTCTGTCTGGCTCTGGTGGGGGCGTCACTGGGTATATTGGTTGATAATATCTCAGAAGCATGGAAGGAGCCCCTGTGTTGGTGTTATTAGTCCTACATTTATTGCTAATCAAAAAGTAATGGCTGTTTATTGGTGCTGTCCTTACAGCTTTCTGTGTGAACAGGTGAGGAAAATACTGCCAGTGTTGTTCATGAATGTAGGGCAGTAATTTATTGTAGCATTAGAAGAATTGTACAGCCTTCTGCTGCCAGTAAGTCAAACATCTCAGTCTGATCTATAATAGTGGAATATAATGGCAGATGCTGTTCTATGCAAGTTATGCAATTATCATACAGTATATATATATATATATATATATATATATATATAACCTCCTTGTGTATAACAGCCCTGTGGGCACATCATTTGCATAATTACACAATAAACAAATGTACCGGGGCATGTATGTTTTTCCAGGATAAAGCGTTCATAGCTAGTCTTACCATTCCGTACCATTTTTCTGCTGTAAATGAGCAGTAATTTGCTGCTTGCCTTCAGCTCATCTACAGGACCTTGCAGGAAACCGGAGGTTAATTGCTTTGCTCCGGGGTATGAAGATGAAAGATTCCTGCACTAGCTTGCCTAATTCTGTCTGTGTTATTAAATTCTAACTCATTCATTGTTACATATTCCTCTTTCACCAGTGTGCCATTGCACAACAGGCCACATGCTGCCCAAATAAAGCTACAGGCAATATTTAGCATTATTTAATAGTTCCCTAGCACAATGTTTATGCGACTGGCAGCCCAAAAGCAACCATACGTTTTGTTAGTCCATGCGTTCCCTGGAAACTAAACCTGTGACCTTGGATTTGTCGACATGGTTAAACTACAGGAACGCCGTCCTCACTGGCTTACCGTGAAATTCATCTCACTCCTGTAGAGTGTTTCACTGAGGTCAGGTGGGGTGGTGGGGGTCACATCCTTTTCCTGTGGAGCCCTTTCAGCTTCTTTCAACGGCCGAGGGGCACACGGAGGTCTGGCATCACAGGCATAATGTGGGACTAATGAGGTAGCAGATGGCCAGAATTAAGAGGTGAAAACTTCAATGAAATTTAAGGCAGAATCTATAGGAACCACTAAAACATTAGTAGCCATATTCTAAGTCCGCTGAACATAAGACAGGTATTATTTTAACACCTTAATATTTTAGTTGTTTAATGGCCTTAATCATTATTTACCTGCACTGCAGCAAAACAGCAACCTAAACAGTCTGATATAAAGAGCTACTTTTGTGACACTATATACGTTGAGTGAACAATGACAGACTGTCCTTTAAGTTTAACAACAATGTATGGTGAATATTATGAGTAGGCGTATCAGAACAGACCCTAATAAAAACAACACTTAAAGGCCATTTATTTAAACTGCTGAAGACATGAAGTTTATAAAGGAAATGAAAGCACTAAGACTCAGTAATGCACTGTAGATATAAGGCGAGACTTCCTCCGCTGCGTGAGCCATTAGACAGAGCTGAAGAGTGCCAATGGCAGCATTTAGAGTGCTATAAAAACCACCCAATCAGAAAATATGGCAGGCCACCGCAAGAAAACTGCTCACACCAGGCCATCGGATTCTGCAGCAGATTCTAGACCAGAACATCAGACTGAAACTAGAAATCAGACTGAAATCAGACTAAATTGATAGTGTAACAGGCTACATACAATACAATACTACAAAGGCTCGCAAATTCATCAGCATTAAAACTTAAAAATAAGTTCAAGTTTAGAAAATAAACTTAAAAACATAATTCCCCAAAATCTGTTCAAAACTCACGCAAATTTAAAATTTGTTGAATTAAAAATGGATTTGCATGAGAAAAAAATGATAAAAAGCTTCAACAGAAGACTAATATATAAATTTATAAAACTGATCATTATAACAGTTACTTGTTTGCTTTGTTTAGTTATTTTCTTTGGAGTTTTTTGGGTTATTACAAAATAGCACTATTGAAATAAACGGGTCTGTATTTCTGTATGTCTACTCTAGGACCGCCATCTATTGGTAACAAAATGTAAATGACTAAAAATCAAAATTGTGGCCAGTCAATGTTATTTAATTGCATTTGATGAGCTGAATTTGTATTACACCACTTCCTTAAAAACTATCATACTGTTACATATAGCTTCAGAAAGCTATATGTAAATATAACTAGTAAATATGAGTAGTAAATGTGCATGTATGGACTTACTCCATTAGGGCACGTGCCAAAGACTCTACATTCTCTCTAAGTTAGTGGTGGGCTCATCCAGTGCCAGAATTCCACAGTTTAGACAGAATGTCTCAGCCAGAGCCAGTCGTATTATGAGGGAGGCGAGCATCTAAAGACAAACTGAAGACTTTAAGAACTGAAAATTTGGGAAAACAAGGTTTTGCTTAACTTTAATTATCAGTTAGAAATGAAAGTGAAAGTAACATATTTTTGTCAGTGATGGTTACCCATAACCGAAATGTGACCTCTGCATTTAACCCATCCTTTGTGAGGAGCTACATATAGTATACATTATTGTACACAATACAGTTTTGATATGATCATTCATAATAACATGTATTCATTCTGACACACACCTGGATTGTACTTTGTGAACCAGCAGCACATTTCTCACACAACTAATATTAAACATCAATACAGCACAATGCAATACTGACTAATCCTAGCAGAAAACATGTTGTCATATTTCTGAACGTTTATACGTTATATGGAAACGTGCTGCTTTGAATTCGGTCAGCAGAGGGCGATATTTATACCAGTGCTTGAAGTTTTAGGCAAATCCTGGTTTAAATTTGTAAACTCAACTAGTGAGAGAATGATCTTAAGAGAAAAGTAGCATTTACTAAAATGATGTGGGTGGAACTTGGTGGGGATCATATGGGATAATAAACTTTATATAGGGAAAAGATTAATCACTGCTCACAAAAAAATCATCCAATCACATAACAATATGACAATATTACAATGACACCATCACATAGTCTTAAACATTCAATGACCGCAATAATACAGCAAACACGAGCCTATTCATTCTCATGAGAAACGGGTGTACAAACTTAGGGCGTAAATATGTCATAAATTAAAACATTTACGCATGAACTAAACGCTTTAATTCACAAGGAGGGTCAAACATCTGTAAGCAGTGGCTTTATTCGTACCGGTTAATTTTCATGCATAAGATTCATACGTGTCTTATTAAGAATGCTGAGATTTAATCACTTATAAATGTAAGTATATGGAAGGTATGTGTGTGAGAACAGTAAAGGTTTATGGGATTTACGTGGCCACGCCCGCAGGGGCTCTGTGTAAATATCTAGTGCGCTTCCTAAGTTGACAGCACTTTTGGCCACCGTCCGGGATTCGTCAACATCTACTGAGCTGCCTATCTAGACAGCATTTTCTGTGTTAGTAACAGCTGAGACCCGACCGGGTGATCGCAGGGCGAGTGACCGTGTAGCTGAGGGGCAGCCACACACCCACACGTGCCTTCCTTTAAAACCTGAAGTCCTGCCGCAGGATGCGTTTAAAAGTTTACGTGTGTTGTCAGTGGATTATTACTTACTTTTACCTCGTTTTTTAAACTTTACTTTTATTGTTGCTTTTATTTCCGACTCTTCTGGTGCGTTGGAAGCGTCAAACAACATTAAGGTAAACTTTATATTGCGAATTTTTCCTTGTTTCTTACTGTTGCTTCTGCGGCGTTGAAATCACTTAACAGTTTGACTGTAGTTGCGTCTGCTGCGTGCTGCTACAAGACTGATGGAGTTTGTTTCAACAGGCACAACGTGCATTTTATTTGACCCTGTGTGCTGTTTTCATCTCTACAGTTTTATCTCTGGAGCCACCCTGAATTTTCCCATTTCCTGCTTTCCTAATCTGTTAATGCCTGTAAAGCTATTAAGGCAAGAATGCGGACTGTTTATTTACATTCAGATCAAATGCAGATTCGCACCTTCTGCTAGGACTCTGTAAGTTATGATCAACAGTGCCACCATCAAATACAATAATGTCTGGACTGGGGCAGGACTTTCTGTAAACATCACACATTGGAACAAGGCAGTTCCACGCCAGATTTTGACAGCCAACAGCAAAACAAAGCAGATGGTTTATACTGTGCACACCTGGAAGTCTAAACCAGGTGGTGACACCTCATGGCTCATGGTTTTGTGTATGTAAACCAGCTGTTGGTTGCATTGAATCTGTGTGCATTGATTAGTCAGGACTAAAGACTCATTATATGGAAGCTTTCTGTGTCCCATTGGGCCTGTGTTGTTGTCAATACAATTACAACACACTTGTTGTTTTCAATACAATTTGTTTTTGCAGTGTGTTGAAACATTGTTGTGAATTCTACAGATTTTGATGGCTGATTTTGAAGTAAATATTATTCGCTGGCTAGCAAAGCATTTCTGTTTGTTTTGAAACCGTAAAACAGCTTGTGATAGTCATGGTTGTGTCTGTTAGATTAGGTTGGTAGGTATGTAAGTCGTGTTTCTTTTAAGAAATGATTAAGACATTTGTGTGCCGTAGGTTATTGCCTCTCAACTGTTGTCATGACATGTCTTAAGAAAACCAGCAGACTTATAAATGAGTTATGCTGTACTGAGAGGTGACGTGTTATAGGAAAAACATTAAGGGATGTTTTGTGGGGTAACAGTTAGTCCCTGATTAAAATGTTATTTTTTAAAATGTTATGTTGTTTGTGTTTATATAATTCAAATGGATCTGATCTAGTTTTAGTCTGTAAAAGGAAAAACTGCTTTTCTCATTTTTTGATAAACATTTAGTGGGATTTCGTCAGAGATGGACATGACTCATTGAAATAAACAGGTTTTTCCATAATAGGAAAGAAACAGGCAAACTTCCTCTTTGACTGGAATGTATCAGATTTGTATATACTAAACCAGATGTGCCCCTGCAAGACATTGGAAGTCTGGTAGAAACTTGTTGGTGTTCACAATTGCCCTTAAATGTATCTTGATTGTACACCAAATTTATCAGACAGATAAACATCAAATCTGATTCTGAAATCTGACCACAGACAAGTTCATATTTTAGTACCATAAATACAAAAAGTAATAATAAGACTTTATTAAGACATCCATGAAAAGACTTTTGTTTCAGCCATTTATCAAAGATCTTTGCATGATATTGCACAAATTTAAGTTATAATGTCAAATGTTTTGCACTGGCGAAATGAAACTAGACATTCCATCGAAAACGTTGTTGTCAGTACTTGCAATGTTTCAGTCATATTATCGCTCCCTTCATGTCTCAAACACAAGCTGTTTTCCAGAAAAGACTTTAAATTGATACTGTTTGTGTGCTGCCACCTAATTCGAGTTAAATGTAATTTGATTTTGGAATAAAAGAGTCTTTTATGCTGATCTCTGCTCTGCAGGTTCAGACACAGCCGCTACACATATCTTATAGTCACTTGACAATACTGTTTCACATGATTAGTGTGGAATATATATACTGCAGTCAGTGTATGGACCATCACTGGTAAGGTGATAATATTATTATTTTTAGCATGTAAGGAAGCATAGGTGATCTTTAAAGCCCTTGTTCTTGAATTGATTGGGAACAATTAGGATCATGTGATAATGGTTGGAGGAATTTACAGTTACAAAACATTTTTTGTAACTCTTCACTGTCATGAAAGTTTTGCTGAAACTCTGGCTGGATGTTTTGCGCAGGTCTTCTCCAGTGAGGGTCATGACATCATGAGCACCAGTGATTGCAAGGCATCGGTTCCAAAAGTTCCCACAGTGACACCTTCAGTGAATCGGAGGTGATCAGACGCTGATCTGAGATCTGTTTGCACCACTTACTTAAAGTCACTGACCATGATTGATCTGAGCTACCTGACGGAGGAAGAGCAGGAGATGATACTGGCCGTGCTGAAGAGAGACACAGAGCTGAAGAACTTGGAAGAAGAAAGAATCAAGTGAGTTTGAGAAGATCTGACCTGGTAGATTTAAAGTGAATGATGGAAATTAATGTCACTGACCTGATTAATTGTAATCATGATTAACTAGTAAACTAACTGTTTTTATTGAAATAATCGCACATACTTATTTAGCCTCTAATTTTTAGTTTTACTAAGTGTGTAATGTTATGATGAAAACTGCATAAACATTAGAAAACTATAGTGAAACTCTTGATTAGACTGTTTAGCTAACTTTAAGTTAGCTGTTCTCACAGTTAATTGTGTTTTGCTAAGAATGTGTGGAATTTGTTGACATGGATGGCACTGCTAAAGCTAACTGTAAAGATAGACACTCATCTCAAGCTTTGTTGTGAATGTGATTTAGTTCTTTGTGTGGTTAAGTCACAATTTTATATAATGGTACATCTACTGTATGAGAAACAGCGATGAAAACCTTTTGATTAGAGGCTTATGACTTTTGAATATGTTTAATCTGACAAGCAGCCAAGAAAAGACCAAAATACATAGAAATTTCTTTACACTGAAAAGCTTTTCCTTATCCCAGTATACATAAGTGTGCAGAGATGTGGTCTCTGGCAAGTAATGCCTGCTTTAAAAAAACTAAAACATTAGATAATGTTATTATGTCAGATTTAACAATTATTCCCATATCTTCCTTTGTGTTATTTCATGCTTGTGAGAATTTACTGAAATTGTGCTAAAATGCACAACAGCAATAAGAAAGAATAACTGTGTGTCTTCCTGCTGGAATATAAAATGTTTTTCCCCTTAGGCAGCTTCGTAAGACGGAGAAAGACAGAAGCAGACTGAAGTATTTGACAGGGGAGTGGTTTTATGAAACAAAGTACCACAGACACAAAGACAGGCTCCACAGCTCTGACATCATCAGAGCGTCGATGAGAGACAGGAAACCCGTGACGATATGTAAGCAGTGCCAGCAGCCGCTCTGACCCTCCTGTAGATTGGTATCAAATAAAACGCCTCTGTTCACGTATCTGGTTATTTCCTTTGCGTGCCCAATCCCTGATTAAACTGACCTATGTTCAGTCATGTGTTTCCTATCTTCAATTTCTATTGACATTATATGAGTTATAAGTTTTAAATCTCTAAAAATCTCTTAAATCTTTAAATCGTTAAACTATGAAGCTGTGTGCTTGTCTTCTGTGCTTTAAGTGCCTGACAGAAGTCTTATTGCAGTAGAACTCTCCCAAGGATGGGCTGAGATTCCCAGTTCTGGGAACCGTGAGAAGAAAGATGTATTCATTCCTCCGGAACTAATAGGGCTTATTGAGGAGCCATCCACACATTTACAGAATGACAGGTGAGAGTTTGTCATAATGATATTAGTAATCTAAACATTCCACTAGAGTGTTTAGTCTAAATGAAATGTGCTGTAAACACCAAACATGCGTGTCTGGTGTTTGTCATAGGCTTTATATTAAAGCTGCTAAAACCAGTGTAATTGCACAATTGCACAGTGTAATTGCTTTACGTAATGGAGTATGTTGGCTATTAAACTAATTGAAATGTGCACAACTGGGTGTGCCAGGCAACAGAAAAAATGAATTTTAGAAATACCAAAAAATGATAAATTAGGACAGCAGCTTCAAAATCAAAGTTTCTTTGCTCAAAACTACTTTCTGTTATCAGTATCAAACACACACTGTTATTGTACTTGATTACAGGGTTTCACAGGCCCTGCCTCTGTGTGTTAAAGCAAACAAACACTTTAGCTGCCCATTAGCCTGATTAGACTGATGATGTCATCGGTAGCCTTGTATTTGTGCACACCAGCTGTAAAAGTTGTCACATAACCGTACAACATAAACTCTCATAAACAACAATATCAAAATATATTCTCTCTTCTTTAACGTCATCAATTTAATCAGTATTTAAAGCTGTTTATGGATTTGGCAGAGAGTAGTGGCTAAAACTACTCTGTAATATAAACTGTAATATATGGGTGATTTCTAAAAAATGCATGTGAAGCATCTAATGCATTGTTGCATTAAATGCATCAAAAACTCATGCATGGATGGGCTTTAATCTCATCTTTTTCACGCAGGACGGATGAGTTTCCAGGAACCCAACAAAGACCTCAAATCAAGGTGCATCCCACCAAAGCCAGTGTCTCAATTCTAATAACATTTTAACTGATGCAAAGTCACTTTATTTAATTCGTGGTTTCCTATGCAGCCCAGACAAAACCCCTTTAATAGCTTGCGCACACAGAGAGACACAGACTTGCGTGTCAATGGCGTGAAGGAGGCCGACCAGACACCTACTGAGGGTGAGAATATGTTTTACTATTAATTATTATTTACTTAATTTCAGCTCCTGTTGTATTCCAAAGAGTGATGATGACTGAAGGTAACAGCAGATTTGGACATTTGTGTACTGATCTCAGTGTCCTTCTATTCAGTTTTGCTACAAATGAGATAATGTATGTTGTATTTTTGATGGAGGAGATACACTGAAGAACAAAGTGGTAGAACGTATTTCTTGCAAGCACAGTAAGTTTGTTTGACTGATCTCCATTAAGAACCGCATGAGCCGTGATGTTGGCTTGACCTGACTTGCGCTCTGGGTGTAATTCCTGTCTGCATGCGTAACTGTTAAACACACTGTATTTGATCACAGAAGTTCTCAACATAATGTAAATGTAAGATACTGTATATGTTATAATACAGAAAGACATCTAAGCTTCTCGTATGGCATTAAGGAACAGGAGCAAGTGTAAACGCTCAACAAGCCTTAATTAAATGGCAGCAACAGATTAGGTTTGAATATGGATTAAAATGTACAACACTTGGAGAATTACTATAAAGTGCTTATGTGCTAAGCTGTAGTTTATTTTTTTACACTGAATGCAATGTGTGGTATTAAGTAATATTAGTATATGTGAGAAGAAGTGCCATTCTTTGAAATGGTCTGGTCAAGAGGTTTGTACTGCAGTGGGGTTAGTAGCAGGGTTTTAAACCAAACTCAAAGGAGATTATATGGAAAAATATGTAACGTCTTGAGTGGCTAAGCTGCCATGCATGACCAGTCTCTACCTCATACATAGAAAGGTTTATAAATATTCTCACAGCAGTCAGGTTATACATAATGTACCATTTATATTTAGGTCAGTAAAAGAATTGTAAATGTTTACAGAATGGGCCACAGAAGTACACTGTGTACGCCAAGTGTTTTCTTTGCCTACATGACAAAACCTTTATACAGAATTGAAATGGTAGCTACAGATGCAGTGCAAATATATGGTTGTGTTTAAATTATCTTATCAAACACTGAACAACTTCATTTTGCTCTAATAAACTTTGGTTGCCTGCAATCCTTCCTGAATGCATTTCTCTTCGTTGCTTTACTACTAAATAAATATTCAATTAACAGATACGGCACTGTTGCCATACAGCAACAGAACTGTTAATTGAACAGAAAAATGAATTTCTCCACATATGCCTGTCTTGTATGTCTTTTTTGTATGTCTATGATGTGCTTTATTATCCAGCTGTTTTGTTATTTTCCAGAGCCTCTTCTTGTGGCCAAGAGCGCCATACCTCATAACGCTATACTAAACACAGACAACACTGAAAACTATTTAGCCGCTCAATACACAGCTAAACCTGTCCCCAAAAAAAGACTGCTGCTTTATTCCAGCAAAGACTCTCCCCTGGACACTGCCGGCGGTGACCCTGGGGTTAAACAGGTTGTGACCCCTGCCCCCAAAAGCATCCTGAAGCCTATTGGTGACCGTTGTAGCTCCATGGACTCCCTGAGACTTTATATCCCTCAGAAAGATGACACCAGCAGCTGCGGCCAATCATCTGCCACTATCAGCCCCATCAGTCTTGATATGCCCATTGGCTCCTTTCTTTCCCCCTGCCCACTGCACTCTGTCTCTGATTGGTTAGAAAGGAGACATGTCCGCTTCTCCTCCATGGTTCAGCCAATAGAGAGTAAGCAAGGAGAACACATCATGCTGGAAGAAGATGGGAGACTCTTGGCTGATGAGGATATGGAGTGGGATAGAAGCAGTATCATATACAATGGTAACGGTTGCGGTGAGCAGCATAGTGAACTAGCATAGATCCTGAATCTGGCTTGTTGACTTCTTAGTAGTCTTAGTAGTTTCTGTGGTTATAGAAACCGCCAAGAGTCTCCTAGTAAACAACAGCTTCCATATGTAATTTGCAGTGAGCCTTGGGAGAAGGGTGGGTAAATGGGCCCTGTGGAAAGGTAGTTAGTATAATCAAACCCAAACATATTCCATCAACTAATGACTATCAATTACTGAGTGAATTGAAAGTGATAGTCTGCACAATCTTTTATTTAATTATGGTGTCTTACTAGGCAGCAACAAATTTAACAAAACAAAAACAGCAACAGATCCACATGTTGTAAATCACCTCAATGTATGACATTTTGTAACTGTTTATTTAACCTAAGACATAGCTTGGCATGTTATACATTCATTCTAACTGCATGTGCTTCCTACTTTTTACATTCAGCGCATGGTGTCTGACAAATGCTTGTGTATGTATGTAATCTGCAAATGGTGATTGGTGAATAGCACTGCAAGAAATGTACTACTTTGAGCTATTGACCTATTCTGATAATAATGAACATATAAATTGCAGTAAAATTTAAAGTATTGTTTGACGCCTTTTGCATTTACACTTGTTTGTCTCCACTGCAGATCATCATGAGCTTTATGTTGAGCCTCAGTCCACACAGGTGTCCAACTTCCAAGTCACTGCTGAAGCTACAGGTAAGGCTATTCAATTGGGCACAGAGTGCCAGACACAAAACGTAACAGAGGAAGAGGGTCGCTCGATTTTTAATGTACTTGACTGGTTTGGGCGAGGTTCTCGAGATGGAACTTTGAGAAAACACAAAACATCACCAGTCCAGGGAGATAAGAACATAGAGGAACAAAAGGATCATGAATCCTCAGATGCCAAGTCAGAAGATTTGACGCCTCCAGTTATACATCCAAAGTCCAAAGCATCACCAAATCCAAGTAGGGGTCTTTTTGCATTATTTTCGAGAGTGGAGAAAAAGGACAAGAATCTTGAAGAATCAGTATCTGACACAGAAGTGACAAGTGAAGATACCAAAGCCAAATCAACTTCAGAATGCCAAGCACCTTGTACCTTAAGACCTCAGGCAGATGATAATGTAGTTCTGCAGGATGAGCGCAAGATGACAGAAATATTGGTTACTGCTAAAGCAGTGGATGGAAACAAACCTGTTTGTAAAGATAGTGTGGAGACAGAGATGTTTAACCAAGGTGATACATCAACAGGCAGACTGGCCAACCTAAAGTCATTCTGGGAGCGAGGGAACAGAGGACCGAAAATACTGAGCATTAAAAGAGAAGCTGAAATACAAGAAAGTGAAACACATCCACAGAACAAAAATGATTATAATGCTTTGGACAAGAGATTGTTAGATTTAAGCAAACCCAGTGATCCAGTAGATTCTACAATGGGTGAGATGTCTGCCTTATTCTCAAATGAAGATGGAAAACCTTCCGATTTGGACAGCAGAAAGTTCTCAGAAGGCTCAATTAGTAAACTACAAACAGACGTAGATGAAACTGATAATAACATTAATCCAGGCAGTGAGCTCCATGAACATGAGACTCACTCCAAGGATTTGTCTGACCTGAAGAAAGAAATCTCAACCAACAAATTGTCCTTCAGTCAACAAGAAAATAAAGTCTCAATCAATGATCTTAGGTCATTCTGGGAGAAAGAAAAAACTGGTCTTAAGGTAATTGTAGGCTTACCAAAATGTTCACCCAGTACTAAAGACTCACCTTTGGAGTCATCTCCACAGCCTTCCTCAATAGAACTTTCTAATTCTCAACCTGATTTAAGGTCAGACAGTCCAGACATAATGAGTTCTCTGGACAGAACAAGTTTGTCTTTAGACTATAATGTTTGTTCAGGTCTAAGCAAAGTGCCAGAACAAGACCATCAAGATATAAGCGTTAAGGTACCTTACATTGATCAAAACACTTCAAATTACAAGCCAAGTCCTCCGTCTTCCCTCAGAAGTTTTTCTCCAAAAGACAGCAAACAGTCAAAAGATCAAGATCAAACCAAAACAGCAAGTCCACTACGACAACCTAAAGTACCTCCCAGAGACTCTTATCCAAAAAAGGAATCCAGGACAGATGGTTCTCCACTAAGAACTTTTGTCATAGATATCAATTCAGCTGACAGAAATCCAGGCACTGTAAAGGCAAAACCAGGAGGAACTCATAAAGAGCTCTCAAATTCATTCCATTGTGCCAGTGAAAAAATAGGTGAAACTAGTTGTCCTGAGGGAAATCACATGTCCACTCCTCCAGACAGCTCAGAGCTGCTTACCATCTCACTGGACAATAGTCCATTTCCCTCCACAGCTACTGGCTCACAGGTTTCAGCCTCAGAGCAGCCATTAACATCTCTTGAACAAGAAAAGACCTTGGAGGAAAGTACTGATGTGAGAACCATCATGCCCAAGGAACGAAAGCTGTCAACAGACTCACAGTCAAATGCTCGTCTGGCCAGGTCTTACATTCCCCTGAATTTACAGCATTACCTGGGTGTACCTGAGCAAGCGACCGTAGATGAAAGAGAAAGGATGGAGCGTGTTATGGCAGAGGCAGGTGAGGTTTCTGAACAGGGGAACCAGGGCAAAATAAGCAATGCAGGCTTCCCTTCTCAACACTCTCAGGCTGATTCTGAGGAGTTTACCTTTGACTCCTATGGGAGCCCCACACCTGAAGCCTGGTCATTCTCACACACAAGGGCAGCCTGTGAGCGTACATCTTTATATTGGTTCAGTCAAGATTAAATAAGTTGATTAGTTCTTTGATTTTTTGGAAGCAGGGTTTATGACTTGAAACAAACAATAAATTGGAGCAAACCTCAAAGACATGATAAAATTAGGAGCTTTTTTGTATTTTGTAAAACACAGTTTAGTCCACTTTGTGGGCTTAGTTGTCACCACCCTGACGTGAGCCATAGCCAATCATCGTAGAATATTTAAACCCTGCCTCTGCATATTTACTGAAATATCACAAATCCATTGAAATCATCTAAATTATTAATTAGATTGTTTGTTTATGAAGTGATTTATTTTTAAT
This sequence comes from Yasuhikotakia modesta, assembly GCA_036877545.1. NCBI lineage: Eukaryota > Metazoa > Chordata > Actinopteri > Cypriniformes > Botiidae > Yasuhikotakia > Yasuhikotakia modesta. The sequence continues at coordinate 114,511 of JBAJNP010000015.1, forward strand.
ATCCTTTGCCATTTATTTTTATAACATTAGGCAAGAAATTGTTTACACTTTTTTCGACAACAATCATAAACCAACTTAAAATCATTAAATATCTAAATAATTTGACCTGTTTGTTTGTTCATTGTTAAACAAAATGCACTAATCATTATTTTATTCAATAATTAAATGTATGAATTGGTCAGAATTGTATGTATAAATAGACTGCTTTAATATGGTATATACAGAGCTAATCATTCATATTTGATATGGGTCAGTAGGTGAAAATGAGGAAGATAACCGTGTCAAAGCTGCTCTGGACCGAGCCAACGCCCGACCCATTTCTATCTCCAGGAGTCTGGAGGACCTGGTATCCGATCCTTCCTGTAAGTTTCCTCTCTTCTGCAGTGTGCTTGGAACAAATTTCTGCTTTTGGGAATCATGGCTAGTTCAAGTCAAGAAATAACTCAACAATAAGTTTTTTCGCCCTCTGCTGGATGGGAAAGGACATTCATTCTAAACAAATTTACTGTAAGTAAACTTAGACTGGTCCAAAAAGTGACTTTGGGCTCAGTATCAGGAGCATATTTGTTTTTTTCTACAAGCATTCTGTATATAATTAAAGTCTTATCATGTTCTGTCCATTAAAGTACTTTAATGTTTTGATGTGTTGCTCCAGTATGGCACTAGGCTAGAAGACAGTGTGGTATACTGAACTCTGCACCTGTATCACCACATCAAGAGAAGAAGCTGCTGACATTAAATTGGCATTAGGGACTTTTTCATAATTGACCCTCTGTCTTTCATATAGAAAAATATGAAAGACAGATATGTCTTTTATAAATTGAGAAGTAAATCAATTTGGTGTGTTAACTGAATTTTCCTTGTTGTCTGTGTGTTAGTGTCTGCAGTCACTCCCAACACCAAAACGTCTTTCTCAGACCCTGAGCAGATGAAGATGATGAGCATGTCTGTGCCTGCATTCATTCACCAGGAGGTGAACTTCATTATTACCCATGTGCCTCGGCATATCAAAACACCAAATGCTAAATCTTTATATACTAAATGCATGGTGATCTACAGCTTCAGCACTTTCACAATGCTGCGTATAAACTACATACATATACGTACATCTGTCACAGCCTGTACCAATGAACAAGCTAAACACCAACATTCACGCCTCTGTGATTAGCATGCATGAGTGTTAACCATCTTCTGTTGTTTGTGCATGTAAACAAATAGATGGATTACAGAAACAGTGACTGTGCATCTGAGAGCAGTTTCCGTTTTGACAGACTGAGATCATGCAACGCTTCATCCACTTTTAGTGTTTGCTCTGAGGCAGCCTCCATGTATTCTGTATGTGACCCCTGTCTTGTACACCACCCTCATGATGCTGAATTAACCAGTATTGCTCTAATATTGCATTAATATTTTACAGTTGTTTCTGTACTGTAAAAACTGTTATTGTTATCCTGGTACTGTGTGTGTGTGTGTGTGTGTGTGTAGGTCACTGGCAGCATCATGAGTGTCTACAGTAGTGATTTTGGCAATGTGGAGGTCAAAGGCACCATCCAGTTTGCCATCCACTATATGCAAAAACTGGGAGAGTTCCACATCTTTGTTGTGCAGTGCAAAGATCTCGCTGTGGCTGATCCAAAGAGGAACCGGTCCGATCCGTAAGTGTACTAAGTGTACTAAGAAATGGGATGAGTTTCTTACTAATATGTCGGGAGGAACTAAAACCAACAAACTTTCTCACGTGGGCTGTTGGACTTCGGTTGTGTTTTCATTTTGCCCCAACAAACATGAACTAAAAATATATTAATCTGCTTTGTGCATTTGACCTTCAGGTATGTTAAATGTTATTTGCTACCTGACAAAGCAAAATATGGAAAGAGAAAAACATGTGTGAGGAAGAAAACTCTGGGTCCAACGTACAACGAAATCCTGCGGGTATGATTTTAATGTATATATTATAATATCATATTACAATATCTGATATTCTGTGTTGTGTGATATAGTCAGTGATGTTAAATGTGACTGAAGGTTAATTTTATTTATGCAGTTTAAGATTCCAATGGAGACTTTAAAAACTCAGAAGCTAAATCTCTCAGTGTGGCACAATGACACGTTTGGCCATAACAGTTTTCTTGGAGAAGTGGATATTGATCTGTCTGAATGGGACTTCAATAACACACAGATAAATGACTATTTACTTAAAGGAAGGGTAAGATAACAAAATCAGGACTATTTATATAGTGTCACAATAATTTGTTGTCCTGCCATATAAGCGTGTATCACTTACACAGGTTCCACTCAGCCCAAAACGTTCTGCTTGTGGTGAGGAACTGAGAGCAGAGATGAAAGTCGCTCTGCGTTTTCTCCCACAGACTTCTCACGGTAAACTACCGAGACTTACTTTAGTATTTAAAGTTTAGTATTCATCCTAAAATAACAACCAGAATGGACACTGACTGTCTGAGGCTGATGTTTATTGATGTTAGAAGAACATTCTGTCTTTTGACTGATATTAATTCTGATGCTGGCTTGCAGGTAACAAGAATAAAGTGAATGGTGAGGTGCAGATTTGGGTAAAAGAATGCAAGAATTTGCCCATTTCCAGAGGTGTTTCCATTGACCCCTTTGTTAAATGGTATTAACAGATCTTTCATTGGATGTATTTGTACTCATTCATTTGAGAAAGCTTATAATCACTATTAGTAAATACATTGCTGTAAACATTGTGCTGTGTAATGCATGTGTAAATTTGTGTAAATAAGTGTGTCTAAATTCTGCTTTTTCAGCGTGATCCTTCCAGATAGCAGCCGAAAAAGCCGTCAAAAGACCAGAGTTTTGAAGAGGACATCCAACCCTGCGTTTAACCACACCATGCTGTATGATGGCTTCAGGCAAGAGGACCTGAAAGAGGCCTGTGCAGAACTTACTGTGTGGGATCATGACAGACTCCACAACCACTTCATTGGGGGTATTAGGCTTGGTACCGGAACAGGTAATAAAGGGGATGGGGCAACAACTACAGCAATAAATGTCCAGCTACAATTAGGGATGAAGGCACACAGAATACATTTTGCTAAAAACTGTTGTGTTTGTCGTGTTGTCCCACAGGTAAAAGTTATGGAGCTGTTGTGGACTGGATGGACTCTAACAGCGCTGAGGCAGCTCTGTGGGAGAGAATGATGCAGTCTCATAATGAATGGGTGGAAGGTGTATTACCTTTGAGAATGCTGGTCATGGCTAGAATATCTAGATAAAAACACATTGTAAGGTGTGTAAAAAAAACTACATGAGAAAATGAGTGTTAACTAAAGAATATTCCACAACATTGATGGATGAACTGGATAACTTTGTGATTTATTAAATATTTAATGTATAAAACTGGATTTGCTATGCTGTATGAAATATGGAAAACATGAGAAATGTAACAATGGTAAATGTGCTATACATTTTATTGTAAGTATAGTTTCCATGTATTTTAAAGTCCATACAATATTAATATTTTTAAGAATTTATAATAATAAATTACATAATTAATAAATTACTTTTGGAACCTTCCTAAAATACTGGGTGAAAATATGTTTTTAATAAACTTTTCAAACTGCTTTACTGACTTTTGTTGTAGTTTTACACTCGTTTTATAATACATAGTGACGTGTACGCCTCCTGGTCAAACGTGGAAGTATCGCGATATTTTAAGGCGAGGAGTCGCCGCCATTTTAATAAGGGTTAGTGTCTGAGCTGCGTTGCTTGTGCTGCGCGCGTAACGTCTGATCTCAAGTTTATTTTCTTTATTAATATAATATATTTGTGGTTTTGTTCGACGAATTATCATTTGACGACATCAGGATAGCTTTGAAGGTAAGCTGTTCGTCTGAAACAAGAATATTTGTAGTTTTTTGTATGTAAACTGCTGAGTAATGCGGATAAAGGCGCGCAACGGCGGCCTTCTTTATAAACCGCCGTGAATATTGCAAATATTGTTTTGATTGAAATAAGGAGTGATTTTAGAGCAAGTGATGTTTTCTATTATGTATCTAGATATTTAGCCTTGGCTGCATTTTGTAAATTAAAATAGTAACATCATATCTTCTTGTTGGCTAAAATGAAGAAACGATTGTTCGGTCATTAGCTTTAGCCTTGTGTCATATCATGTCATCCGGTTCTCTTTCATTTCTGCAAAGTCTGCAACATAATGTAACACGAAAGTGTTTAAATATATCTAAGTACTTATTATAACAAACAAATTACAAATGTATATAACAGTTGTTTAACAAGTTATTTGTAAGTTAACTTAAGCTAAATCTTTTTCTTTCAGTTTTTCTGATTATTACGAATTTAAGGCAGGAATAACCGGATTCAGCCATGATAACCAGAAAAAGAGGAAGAAGCGCCCTTAACGCTGACGTCACGCGTACAAGCGCCTTCCAGGAGAGCGACGGTGTGATAACCGGAAATACGAGTGAAGTGAACACGCACTCATCACCGGAAAGTGACAGCAATGATTGGGGAATGGATGACTTGCTTGACTCCGATTTCAACTGGGATCTGCACAACTGCATGCTTGATTCCTTCAGCAACTTCGAATCCCAGGCATCGACGAATGACGAGGCAGATCAAAGCACATTGGGTGATGCTCCCACATCCCACAAAAGAGGTGCAGTTCAGCATTCCAAACTGCAAGACGTCTCCGGGCGGATCATCACTAAGAATGCCATTGCTGCGAGGATAAACCGTTTAAAAAAGAAACAATACGTCACTGGTTTGGAGCAGAGAGTTGGCTCCTTGACGTCGGAAAACCGTATCCTCAGACAGGAAAATGGCAACCTCAGCAAGAGGGTGGAAGAACTGGAGAATGAAACTAGGTACTTGAGAGCCGTGCTGGCCAATGAGAGCATGCTGGCTCAGCTGTTGTCTAGATTGAGCGGTGTGAACGGCATGAAATTCTCTACCTCGCTTTTCCAGGAATCCAATGAGAGTGATCATGATTACGCCATGCCTCGGAAGAAGGTGAAAACAGAGGAGAAAGATGCTCCGGGTGGCGTCTGCCTACACGTGGACAAAGATCACGTCTCTGTGGAATTCTGTACCAAGTGTGCAGAAAGTTCAAGCTTGTCACATAAAATGTAGGGTCAAGTATTTTACCTTTTCAGCGTTTCCTGAGACTGAACTTTGCACGAGATGTAAATGAGCTTTGTGGAGACGTGGCGACAGTAGTCGTCAGACATAGAGTTAACTGTTTAAATGTGTGCAGGGCTTGAATGGCATGACTTATTGAACCTGCTTTCAATACAAGTTACTGCTAAACTTGTTGACAGTTTTCTTCTAGGTGCTTGGTCCGCCATGCTGGATGAGTACAGCCATCACAGAACACCCTTGACTGCCAGAATCCATGGTAAGGATCAAGATATAGAAGACTGCACAGTTAACTCCTGAGATGCAGGCAGTGGCAGATGAAGACAATGCTTTTTGCCAGTTCAAGCAAGGCACAGTGTGAACTGTAAATCAATTTAAGGGTTTTTTTGTTTCCTTTTGTTTTCTTGGTTTATTTACAAAGCATAGAGTTCATCCTATAAAACAAGCATTGTGTTTTGAGTTGCTTATTTCAATGTTTAATGGATTAGAAAATGATCTGTAGTATGTAATTTCAGTTGAAGTTAAACCTTTAAAGGAAGTTGAAAAGTAATTGTTTAAAAATGTAAATAGGTGATGTTTCACAAAGGGCACCAGTTTAGCTTAGCTTTATCTGCCAGTTAATGTTCCTGTTGTGTTTGGAACGTTGTTGGTTCCAACACAAACAAATAAACCCTTTGTGAAATATCGCTATTTTTCTAAAGAATGTTTTTCATGTAGAATCCTTATTTTTCTTTATGCTAAAGTGGATTTTGCTGTGGGGGAAACAGAAGAGTCGGGACCACCAGCTTTGCATCATGGCCTGGTAAATTTATTACGGTAGTACATGAAACTCTGTAAGTTACAGCTTTTGCTGACTCATCACACCCTAACATGTCAGATGTTGTCATGCTCATTTACCATCTGGAGTGTTAAACTGTTAGTAGTAAAAAAAAAAATGACCAGTGCAGTGAACATCTGTCACATTTATGTAATTAATTTGATTTAAACAAGCACTTGGGCTTTATTTGACCAGTCAAGATTATAAGAGAAACTGCATATTGAGAAAGAAGTTGTTAATGTCTGAAAATGTATTGATGTATTGGAAATCAACATCTGTGCAGGCACATGACTACAGCTGTATAACAATAATGTAATAAATCTTGATTGAACACTCATTTGAGTGATGTATGTTGCTTTGTGTTTTATGAAAATATTAACTATGCTCTCCTTCTCTTTTTAGACAGCCCTTTCTTCGCTCTCTACAAAAGTCTTGTTTCTTCTCTTCATAAAGTGGATAAAGAGTGGTGGTGGTTTTATTTTGCAGCATTAAATGCACATCTGTTCTGATAGTTGTTGGTCTTGGCTAACAACCGCATCAGTAGTGCTGCAGATCAACCCAGGCAGTTCTGAAACATGCAACTGTTGTTCACAAATTTGCATTGGACCAACACAGTCAATTTTACAGTCTTGGTGGTAGATATGATTATAAGATCTTGCATTATATTTGTTGTTTTGAAGTCTCTTTAACTGTCTGCAGTTGTCTAGACTACATTTGAGGACGCATTTTGCTTAAATTTATGAACATGGTTTGAATGTTAATTTAAAGGGATAATTCATCAATTCAGATGAGTTTTTTGTTTCATGTCATTCTAAGCCTGTATGACTGTATTTTTCTTCTGTGAAACAAGATATTTTGGAAAGTCAGTGGCCAGTGCTATTTGGTTACATTAAAATATCCTCTGAAGAAAAGAAGCCATACAGGTTTGGAATGATATGAGGGTGAGTAAATTTCTGTTCATTTTTGGGTGAAATGCTTCTTTTAAAAGATGAAATTATGACTCAAATCTTCATGTTCATCAAAACTATAGGTGTATTGTTTTTGCTTTTGTCAATGTAATTAGTCCAAATAATCGATTTAAGATCATTTGTTCAGAGGCTGATGTAACTGAAGACTTTACAGAACTGTTTTGGTTGATCATTGTAGTAGAAGACTGAAAAATGAATGTGCCGTTACATCTCACACAAACATAACATGTATAAACTTTTTGCTTAGTGCATTTTTCAGTTGATAAAAATTAACCAGCTGATTATTTGTCAATATGCTGTTATGCAAGTTGAAAAAGTTTTTAACACCACTTTATATCCACTTTATCTTCATAATTGATTGTTTTATATATCTCTAGTTTGTAGATATGATTAAAATAAACATTAGATCAAAGGTACAAAGTTACAGAAAATTGCTTCACATTTATTTATAAATGTTGCTAAACCCTTACTAGAAGCCAGATTTGGGCATTGATGTACACAACTGTAAAAGCATGGTTTAAAGATGATCTTATATTTTAACAAATAATTCATGTTTATATATTAATTTTAATCATGAAGCACGTTGGCAACTGAATCTGGTATTTTTAGCATTTTCAGGTAGATGTCAAACTGCTTAGAACTCAGGTAGGTTCCAAACAAGGTCTGCAGCAAAAGTACAGCATACATTTTCTGTACAATGGGCTTGCTGAGGTTCATCCAGAATCGCAACACATTTCCTTTCTCTGGCATTGGTGTGCTACTGTACCTACAAGACAAATGATCACATTTCAATGCAGATGTTATGCAGAACTTCAGGCATAACATTTCTAATAAAAGCAATATGAAGAAAAAACATGGACTTACCTGGCTGCAAGGCCATCGTTGACAGGCAAGGCCAATAATATAGGATATCCACACCCACCAATGCTCCTCTTATCAGGGTGCATGTTGGGCAATTCAAGTCCCCTACATTAAAAGAGACTTAATACTTGAGATACACAATGCACACTAATGAGTATCCTTGCTTAAGCGACATACCTGACGTTATGGGGTTGTCAGAAGACATGTTGTCAGAAAGGGAAGAACAGTCATAGGAAGACTGGAAGTAAATCGTCCTTGCGTGACATTGAGTGCACGTCGGTAAAAGCTATTGGCAATCAAACCAGCAAAACCAGCGTTGCCAGTCAAACATATGGGGCCGTATGAAAACAACCTTCTGCTGGAGATCAACACGCGTTACTGAGACGTGACTATGATGCAACTTACCTGTCAAGATCAGGTAGCTTCCTTTGGTCAACATTTCTGTTATCATGGCCCTGTTCATTCTCTGACCTTGGCCTGTGTCTTTTACAGACATCATCTGTCATGATCTTAAAGCAGAGACGGATATTTTGCGTGTAAACGTGTACTCTGAAACCACACAGGTGTTAGTCCCGTGCCTGCAAGATTAACACGCGATGCGTTTATATTATGGAAAGCATAACAACCCTATGAATACTAGAAACTAATGAATATAAAATCATAAATCCGGTTTGTTTTACCTCTGTTAATGGCTAATAGATGAATGAAAATGTCCGGTTCGCAACACTATTACATTTTTGTACGTAATAAAATAGCAAATAAACGCTATGTAAATACACAACTCTTGTATTTCTGTTATCTAGTGTACAACATTCACGCAGTGACAGCAGGGCGCAGCCATGTCTAACCACATGTTTTAGTCAACTCTCACCCCGTGTTTCAGGAACAATACGAACATTCCCATTGGTCCATTCGTGCGCCAACTGGTCAAACAGACGAATCCTATTGGTGGAAAATGCCTGTCAATCACCGCGGGTCAACCCTCTCGTTGCTAAGGCGAAACTGGTGGTGATGCTGCTGCTGCTGCTGCTGATACTGCACCCACCGTAGAGTCTGCAAACCAGGTTGGGCAAAAGATGCTGTAAGGATCCCTGGAAAAAAAGGGACAGCGTGACGGAAAAGGAGGTGAAGTTGTTCTTAACTGTATTTGTGGACGTTTGAAGAGCTCGTCTGGGATATATTTGTTTAAATTGGCTTCGTTACTGAGGCAATTGTGGAGCCATGCGTTATCGGGAAGCTGGATAAAACTTGCAGGTGTTTTCCGACAGGCGTCGCAGCGCCGGGCTGCTGTTTCATTGTGGGGGAAATACATCCTGGATAACTGCCTGGCTTATTTAGTTAAATCTGTATTTGTATAACAGTTTCTTTCATAGTGGTGATGGGGTCTGCAGGGGTCTTGGACCTGAATTATTAAGCAGTTGCGCTGGTCACACAGCAAGAGGATCGTCAAAGTAGATGACTGGAGCTGTGAGAAAAGTACACCAGTTTTAAATGAATGTTTTCGTTCAAGGATCCCTTACATAATTATAATATAACACTAAAACATAATCTATATCAGATCACAACACAAGTTCTGGACCATAAAGAACAAGCATAATACGTTAAACTTACAGGCACGAGTTACTAGCGATGTCATGCTTGTTTATTCCTCATACAGTCACTAGAGCCGAATCCTAGTTGTTAAACATGCTTGATCAGCATATAACGACTGAATTTCATACAAGTCAAGCCATGCACTGGAGATCCTCTCCAATTTGATGTATATGGCCCTTTGGGGCAACAACTAGTTAATAGATTTAGAGATAATATGATGTAGGGTATGGCATTCCTTTATTATTGTAACGACTTTATATAATATTTGTGAGGACCGGTATTGTTTTCCTGTTTATGGGAGGTGTGATGGAATGTTACCAGGTTTGTAGTTCATAAAGACACCAAAGGCCTTTAAGCAGTCGGTGGTTGTGGGAATATTCGGGTAGAATAACGTTGCATACCTCAGAGAGATCAAAACCAAAATTAAAGCCAAGCCTGAATTCATTCAAGGACTGGAGACAAGACTTGACATTTCTCATGGACTCATCTACATATATCTGTTCTTTATCACTATACATTGCTGCAGTCGGATTACAGATTTATTTATAATAAGACTGACAACCATGAGCTGCTGTGTTTTCCGCTGCGGGATGTGTCTCTCTGTCTAACTTAAACATTACGAGCCAACATCTGTCCATCCTGTTCGCTTTTACATCTGCAACGTCGAACTAACCATATAAAGCATCGCTGTAATTTCACAGTTTCTCCAGGATACTTGCAGCAAATGAGGGCGAAACTTTTGTGTTGTTTTCATGCGTGACAATCCCCCCAAAGGACATAAAGGAGTAATTATGCCCTTAAGGAAAAAAGGTGAGAAATATACATAAAAATATAAGACAATTAAACACAATCTAGTCTATATTTTATATACTGTCTCATTTGTTATTACAGGGTGAATTTAGGTAAAAGTCACTTTTAAACATCCACCTAAATGTCAAAAAGGTTATTAGATTTACTGGTCTACCACTGCATATATTTTTTTTTATTTTCGTTTTCCACAAATTCCCATTTTTAAGTGCACTAATTTTCGATAAGATACATTTACTGTAATTTACATATTTGAACTCATATTTGATCCATAACTTTTGTGATAAAAATTTGCATTCAAAAAAATGAAAATAAAATTCACCCCCCCATTTCAAAGATAAAGTTTATTAAGTTAAATAATAGGTGATTCATTTGACAACACGTGCAGTCATATTTATATTTGTTTTTTGGATAGAGCAGAATATTACACTGAGAATGCAGGACTTAATTTATTAAACATGCAGTTGCTGAAACAGGCAAAGACGGCAAAAGTCATTTTTTTGAGAACTATTGTCATGGGTATATATTACCCTTATTTAATTTGGGCCTTTATACTGTCTGAACTTTCCTGAGCCTTAAATATACTATAAAGACCTCAACCCGTGTAAAACATTTACACTAATAGTGTACTTACACCCTGCAATAAGTTTGTTGTGTGTAAAAATAGAAAAATTACATGCATGGTTTATGTACTGTAAATGCGGCATACTGCATATTTAACTTTATTACTATTGTAACAGTTTAATTGACAATAAAGAACAGCAAATGATTTTCTATGTAACTGTAGATCAATATAAACCTAGATCATAAATTTACACATGTACTGTATGACCAGATTTTGGCCTTGACAGAGGTCAATTGTTTATTGATTAAAAACATTGTTTTATATTTGTCTGCATTATTAGATACTTCCTCTTATGATCCAGTCAGATGGTTCTGTTTTGCAGACGTACTGATATTCTGTGCTGAAGCAAACAGCCTTATTTCAGCATTATCCATTCGACGTATATTGCCCGTTACTGTATATGTTAAAGGTTTATTTCAGTTTCTCTGCTGTTTAAATAACTGTCAGTCTGTGTGGCTGTGTGATTCATGCTCAGTCATGTTGGTCATCTGTGCAGTAGTAAATAAGCATCAGGGTCTGTGTGGTGTTAAGTGTTTTTTATGCCATGAAAACATTAAAAAAACAATGATGGAAATACAGGAATAAGCCTGATGGGCCTTAAATGTAAAGCCTATTTATGACTTTATGCAGATCTTCCACTAAACACTGTTACTCAGATGTATATATCTAATCACTTGAGAAGATGCTGTGTTGTTAAATTATGGAAATGCGGCATGTTTACATTTTTGGACATTGTTGGATATAGAGAACTGATTTTATTTTTTTATTTATTAGTGAGTGTTTTATGTGTAGTTATATTCCTAGAAACATCAAGTGTACTGTTAGTGTACATAAAAGCTTTTACACAATGCATAAATGAAAAATGCAGTTAATATTTTATTCAGTTGGAAGTATTTGTGTTACTTAAGTGATCTCCTATTGAAAGTCAATACGAAATGCATCAGTTCACTTAAGTACAATGATAGTTGTACACAAATCTGTCCTTATGCAGTTGTATAATAACAGGTTCTACACTGTGCAGTAGCGTACCTTTGTTTTTCTGTCTTGCAGACACAGCCAGGGCCATAAGCCTCTTGGAGGACTATTGCTCCAAACTGAAGAAACCAGAGGAACAACAGCTGAAAACTGCCATAATAAGAGTCACGGGCATCTTTAAAAGCAGTCTCTTCCAGGCTCTGATAGGTAAGTGTATGAGTGTTTGTACAGAATGTATCTTTGCATTGAACATACCCTCGTCTTCCTTCTATGGGAAAATAGGTCAAAGAAAAACACAGGAGATGCAAAACGAAGCTGCTGATTTGTTGAGCAGCATACAAATGTGTCTTACATCGATTTTAGGACATTTACCATAATCTCTATTAAGTTTGAAGTGTAATGTTTGATTTCATTGGGATTGCATGTGTTTTGTCTGCTAATGTGACACTTGCTCACATCACAGTTCATGCTTAAGCTGTGGGCACATTCTGCCGATTTAGGGCTTTCTCTGAAATAAAGTTATTTTTAACCTTGCTGATGTGGCAGGAGATATTTTCCTGTGGCTCTGGTGTTCAAATGTGTTCCTTATAAACTCATCTCCTTTTGTCCTTTATGTTAAGGAGATTGTTTACAAGCGCATCTAACAGTCCCACTTAGTTGGTTTTACTCCTGTATTCAAACTGAAGGTCAAATTCAGCCCACATGCTTTTAGCATGCAACATTCTTAGCTGCGTGCAAAATATATAGAGTGGTATAAATATTATAGAATTTAGCACTATAGTGTCCCATTATACATTTAAGAGGAAGGATTTAGGCTAACTGATTATTATTCACTAATTGATCTTATTCTGGTCTTAAGCAAAGGTTTGTTTAATCCATTACCAAAGAGGCTCAGAAATAAGTAATGCAGTGAAAGTGCATGCTGAGATTAGACACCCAACTCTTCTAACATGTTTGGATTTTAAAAGTGGGTAAATTTGGTCATATTTGTAAAAATGATGACACTGTTTCCTTTTTCACAAATGTGACAAGATTCTTTTCAACAAATTGCAGAGTTTTAATGAAGCAGTTTTCTCTTATATTAATATTTCATTGTTTTTCATGAAACTGTACTGGAGTCATTTGTTGTTACAAAGCTTTGAGATAAAGCTGGGCCTTGTGTTTAAAGACTTGTGTTTTGATTCTAAAAGAAGCAGTAAGTGATTTATGAAAACACTAGAAAATTGAAATGAATTGAAATTGTTGATTTCATATAAGACATAATAAAGTGGATCGGACCAGTCACCAGAACACCATAACACTCTCTTAGCCAATCAGCAATAGGGTTTGTATACACAAGCTTTTAGTCTTTGCCTGTGTTGCATAGCGTGTTTGTTATTTTGAAGGCTAGTGGAGAGAAATGAAGGGAGGGGCGTGTTTGTTGGAGTGTTCATGGGAAATTGCTTACTGCACCTTTAAGTCACAATAGCATGTATAATAGCTCTAAAGAGTTATAATTTGAGGTCAGAGATTTGGTCTTGGACCGTGTAATATTTGTCAAAGTAAATTATCCTTTGTACTGTGTGCATTTAACTCAGCCGAATAATCATCATCTATTCACAGACGATTGCTTGCTAATAATTGGAAAAAGTGACATAATCTTGACAGGTGCTTTGGAGTCCTGTGACATCACACACAGTGTTTGTAATACATCATGATGGAATTTCCAAACCTACCAGAACATAACTGTAAAAATAAGTTATATAAAACCACAAACAAACACAAACAATTGGTGGATCTTTTAAACTTCTATTGATGTTCTATAAAATGCCATTAAAGGTTGAGGTCACTAATGCCTTCTGAAATAGCAGTAATCATCTTAGGAGGCATTAGTGTACGAGTAATCTGTACAGCGTGCCATCATGGCGGAGAAGGCCAGATTATTAACCGCTTAAACTATCCTTTCATTGACCAGGAAACACACATTGTGGAATGCTGTGTGAACACCACCCATCTGCTCTGCTATTGGTCAGTCGTTTGCATGTGACATCATAGGTTGACTTAATATGGCAAGCCTATGCTGTGATTTTATAGTCACTGGACATGTTTGTTCCGGTTTCATCTCACTTTTATTGTGGGTCAGAAGGGATCGTAGGGCAAGAACTATAACATGCAAGGTAGTGACTTAGTTATGTAAGGTTCTGTGCTTTATTATTCTGTGGTAGTTGGAATTTTTGTGCTAATTTGGGATTCATGCATGTTGAATATGTGTGGAGATAGTTTAGTAGTTTTGGACAACGCACAGCAACGTACAGCTGAAATCTACTTTTGTGTTTTAATGCATTTGACAAAGCTTTTATCCAAAGTGACTTACAGTGCATTCAGGGTATACATTTGTATCAGTAAGTGTTCCCTGAGCATCGAACCCACAGTTCTTGCGCTGTTAATGCAATTCTCTACCAACTGAGCCAACTGAGGTTATAGCAAAAAGGCAGGGTTACAAATCACAGAGTAGCACTTACACACTTGTCAGGCTGTGTCTCACAGAAGTCTGATCAATCCATGTGCTGTTTTTTAACATTTGATTTGAAACTTCTAAAGACTTTCTCATGTCATTTCTCTAAAGCAGTCCTGTCTCTATTTAAAGTCTGTTCTTTTTAATGAGATTTCCTGGCTAAATATTCCCTCTCACAGCTGCTCATTGGAATCCTTAGTCGCTCAGTCCTAATCGAGAAACTAACCACAGTCTGCCAATTTGTTCCACAGAGGTTTTTAATGGTCCCCATTTGTCAGTGTCAACCGAACAAGGTTGGACGCTGCCCTCTTAATAGAAGAGCCGTGACGGCACACTCTTGTTTCACAGAGGGACCGTCCCATGAGAAGCGGTTTTGCACTTGCTGCTAAACTATAATCAGATCAGTTACTTTTGCAGGAGGGAAGTCCCTTATATCAGGCATGTGAAATGGCAATATAGATTTGGAATGACTGCTTTAACTTAAAAAATCAGCTCTACCAGAGCTCTAGAGTTTCTGGTCTGATTCTCATCAGATCTGGAGTCTGATCCAGATTAGATCATTTATTGTGTGGATGTCTGCATGTCTGCAACTATTTCTAATAAAAAATATGACATTAAAAAAAGATGACATTCACAGCCCATTTACTTTCACCATGTGACATATTTCTGTGCAACCAGTTAATTAACAAGAAAAAAATCAGGATGGGATTTTTGTCCAGCAGAAATTGATTGAATCATGAGAAATTGGGCAGTGTACCAGAATGGAGCCAGGTGGTTGGAAGGGAGGGGATGAGGGACTGTTAACGTCAGCCAAAAAACAAAGTTATTATAGAAATGGAGCAATTTATTACACTTTGATGAATGCAGAAAGATTATATTATGATGAAGACAGAAAGATTATATTATGATTCTATATATATTAAATAATATGCACTGATGACTCGTGCAAAATATAAGAAAACAGTGAATTGCTATTTCATGGTCACTTAAAATGTGATTTAAAATATTTGTTCGAAATTATTTGTTCTGCAGGTGGAATGAATAGACAGGGATCCTGATTTTTCCTGCCCCAGAATAATCTTGCTGTTGTTTTTTCTAGTTTGTTCTTTGCTGTTAATCCTGTTGCTTTATGACAGCAGCACCACAGACCAGCCTCTCTCTCTCTTTCTCTCTCTCTCTCTCTCTTTCCCCTTCTGTCATTCGTCTGGTTCTGTTTTGTCATTCCCCTGAGCAAGCAGACATCAGTTAATGTGTCTCACATGATGTTGTAGACTGTGCCTTAACTGGAGATGGGTTCTGTGTGAGAAGTTTTCCCGGTGAGCGCTGGCTCTGATCACAGGTCAGTAATGGGTAATTCCTTTCTTCAGTAAATCATGAGATACAAGCATGACCCTGATCTGAGGTCAGTGTGCTTTGTGGAAAAATGAAGGTAGTGTTGAAATTGATTTTAGATGCGTAAAAGAACTTTTAATAGCAGATTGAAGTTCAAAGTTAAACAGACAAATGTTGATAACAGTAAGAATCTGATTTACTTGAATTAACCAGAAACAGAAAGATATGCTTTAATGTTTCTAAACTTATTTGCATTTTTAAATTATTATTTATTCAAAACAGAAGCCCTGGAGTGTGTGGCTCTTATTTGTTGGCAGCCCTGGAGACATTGAATCTTGGCATGTTGAGAAACAGTCACCCTTCTTTGTTTATTTGATTGTGTAATTTGAGGTTATATTAAGCCAGTGTTTACAGAAATGTGATGGGTTGAACACCAGGCTTGGCCACACCTCTCAAACAGATGGCAGAAAATGATTAGATGCCCACAAGGACAATGGAGCTTCTAGGAAGATATTAACGCTGCCTAAAGTTGCAAATGTAATGTGAATATTTTCCTTAGCAAGGCTTTAGCAGGGCCGAACAAAGTGCTGAGCACACCTCTGTTTATCTGCTAAATGAGGCAGTGGGACTCAAATCCTGCTTTAAATCAAAGAGGAAATGATGCCATCTTGTGGGGTTTTGTAGGAAATCTGGTAGATTTAGATGCTTTAAATTGGCGAATGCATGCAAAGTTTGTCACCAAACTTTTGATTGACAACATGACATAAAATATAATGTTTTTACTGCAACAATCCTAAACTGTGTGGCTATCAATAACACTCTGTCAAAACTCTTTTCTTATGCTTTAACAGATGTCAGGGTGTTCTGACTATTATATGCCATGTGGTCATAAATATACAGATGGATTTATTTAGTTTTTTTAAGCCTGTAAATTGATGTGACATAGATGTTTGGTTCACTGTTTTGTAGAGGTGGCAGGAGTTTATGACAGGCGTTGTTGTAATAGTTTTCCAGCAGAGGGAGCGCTTTAGTTCTGTGTGATCAGATAATATATTACGAGACCTAATGAATGTATTTAGATTTAAGGAATATAGGAACACACACACACACACACACACACACACACACAAACGTGACTGTATTACGAAACTGTTTGCTTTGACTTGGATACAACTAGAATGACTTAATTATGTGAAAGCAAAGGATAGTTTTAGGGGAAGGTTTGTATAGGTACGGTTTATATAAGGTTGTACATTTATATTATATCTGTTACTGCGTATGCATAGCAAACATTCTTTAAGAATGGTGTGTCTTTAAGACACTGTCCTGTAGCACAGCGCCAGCAACACCAAAGCCACGTGTTCGAATCCCAACTGATACTGTAACCTAAACTGTAAGCTATGAATAAACTGTACATTTGTCTGCTATATCCATAAATGTAAATGATTCATTTGTCCGTGTGGGTGTGTGACGGGGGCAATTACCCACCCCTGCCCTTTTAAGCTTTGCAGCTGCCTTTTAAAGTTTATTTGGTATGTAATTATAATGGACAGTAAGTGTGAATCTGACTGAGAAAAGTTTGTGAGTCAGATGTACACATGGCACATTTCTTAAGATAAGTATCATTTGAGATGTGCAGTCTCTGCCTGTCGCCATGGTAACACAGATTTCAGCTGAAAGGCTTCCAGTGTCACAGTGAGCAGCCTGCAGTTGCTCCAACAGAAGAAAACTTACTTCCACAAGACGAATGAGTAAAGATGATGATGTAATCCAAACTAAATTTAGAGGAGCACCATGCAGCTGAAATCAGTTAATTATATCATAACTGCTTATGACAGAGTGTCTCATATCTGATGACGTTCTTTCAGCTGTTATGAAGCTTTTGTGATGTTTCCTACAGATGTGACATTCCAGGTGTTTCAGAGTAAAGAAATGATGGTTTAACTTTAATTAAAGCACTAAGCCAGTGATTTTATCAGTGGCAGTGATTTTATCATAGCTGTAGGTGGGGGACAGATAATAGTAATTTTTTCAGGAGCTTTGATTGCATTTTATCCAAATTCAAGGTCGGAACTAGATTAGAATTTGGATTATAACAATTCCTAGAGTTACCAGTGTAGACCGAACTTGAAAGATTTGCATGCATAGATTTAATGACTAATGATAAATGGGAGCAAATCAAACATTTAATTACACTTTCATATGAGTTCTTTTAACTCAACTGGTAAGCATTGGGTTTAGTAACACAAAGGGAACATAATTATAAAAATAACACTGGTTTTAAATGTAATTATTAATTTTTTCTTAGTGGACAAATGTCAGCTAGTCAGATTATTTTGTCAATCTGTTGGGGGAGTAAAAAATGCAGAATTATCAAAGCTGACAGACACAGCCTGCCAAGAGTGAGCTGCAAGCTGTTCCTCTGTCACATCAGTATCTGGAGTACAGAGTTGGAGCAATTTAATGCTAAATGTGAGATGCTAATGATAAATATGTTTTCATCTCACTGAGGGGGGGAGCCAGTCCTTGAGGGGAGGGGTCAGTTTTCTTTTACATAAGACTAATCTGTTCCTTTATTTCTTTGGCCCCTCAGGATCTAATTTAAAAGGATATTTCACCAGAAAAATAAAAATTCTGCCATTAACTCACTATCATACTGTTACAGACACTTGTTGTATTTTTTGTCATGCTATATACCAGCTCCAAAAACATAAAGAGAAGAACCCTTTATCAATTTAAACCTTCATGGGTTCATGGGGAAAAAAAATCATACAGAATGTCAAGTTGGAATTTAAATTTTATGGAACTGTCCCTTTACATTTCTATTGTAGATTTCTGAGGCAGAGTATATGAATTAATGGAATCTGAACATCTGCCTTGAGTGCTGCATGTTTTATAATGACTCTGTATGTGTGAGTGATTTTATGAATCATGGAATGACAGAGGCGGGAACTGGAGTGTGTGTGTGTTGGTATGCTGCGGTGGGCAGCATAAAGGAGCTGGAATAATCACTCCCAGGAGAGGAGTGTGATTGAGCCCACTCCATCCATCCATTACATAAGAGTGAAACAGCTGCCCATCCGCAGTGTGTAAATGTGTGTGTGTGTTTGTGTGTGTGTCTGCGAGTTGATCTGTGCAGAAAAGACTTCATGCATAGACTGATGTGATTACCAATGTGAATTCTTCTGCTTCTTCTTCCTGGTTGCCTTGGAAACCAAGTGGATAAGTTATTTCCTCTTGCAGTATTGAGTACATGGTCTTACCTAACTGAACCTATGGATTTGCTCAAGACGCATGAGACATTTCTGCTTATGAAATTTAGAACAGCCTCTTTTTGAATGAGTATGTTTATATTTGAATTGAATTGGCCACGCCCACAGAATGTGGAATTGTAATTTGAAGTATGATAACTAGATGTAGAATTTACTAAATTGCAACTCTTTCAAATATTAGTATTATTTTGATGTTTTTTCATATGGATATTTCTTACACTTTGAGAACAAAGAGAACAAATTGTTGTTCTGATGGAATTTTGACAGTACATTAACTTTCAGAACTCTTTAAACATAATTATTTCATAGCGAATGACTTCATTCACTTCATATCTCATCAAACAATGATTAAGCTTTTGTATCTGACTGCACAAGAGAAGAAATGTGTTCTTATCAAACAGCAGAACGTGTTTGAAATTAACCGCTCCAGAATCGTCATAAACGTGTGAACTTTCTCAAACTCAAGTGCACTTAAGATAATAAGCCAGATTTTGGAGCTCAGTAGGTGAGGAGAGATTTTATGCTAATTAGTTGAATAACTAAATCAGCTAATTATTTAAGTTAGCATTAATTACAAACATTATATTGTAGGATAAGATCAACTGAAACAACTCAATAACTGTGGTTGACCTAAGCCACAACTCTGTGTACAGCTACATTCAAAGCCATCACCTGAATTTAATACCTTAAATTCAGTTACACATTTGTGTACCTGGACCCCCATGTACTCGCTGATTAAACCTTTACAGATGTGAGCAGATTAAACATCAGGTATGTCTTCCTGTGACCTGACCTGATAAAAATAGATTAGAATAAATAGGCAGAAAGTAACTTTGTGACCAAGGTGAGGTGTGAGGTGACACAGTTCTTTCTGTTCAGCTTATTTTGCTGCCATATTTATAAATAGTGTTTATTTAAAATAACTATCTAATTATAATTGCTGTTTATCTGCCACAGTTGTCCCTGTTAAACTGCATGGACAGAAATCCAGCAGAGCTGTGGTTTATTAGTAAGTGTCATTGTCATGTTTCAGACAGTAAATCTCAAACGTTGATGTTTTCTGTATCAGACCTTCTCTAAACATGATCAGAAGCTCTGGGTGGTTTAGAAGGTCCACATACATGCTGATGGTTAAAGTGATCTGAGGAATTCTGTCCTTATGGGCTTATCTGTGTGTTCTCAGTTCAACTCTCTTAAACACCCTCCCAGCTGCCACACACACATACACGCACAGTGACATTGAAAGAAGCAGTTTTGTCTTTATTAGGGTCTTTCAGATGTGAAGGGTCTTGTTTTAGCGTTCCAAACTGCTTTAAACACAACAGAAGACAAAGCTTCTGAATTAATGATCAGCTGTGTGTGTGTGTGTGTATGGGGGGTATGAGGTCATTGTCAGAATTGTAGAGAACAGGAGGCCATTGCAAAGACTAATCTGCTGCTCACATGCTGCAGACATCTGGCACAACACACACACACATACACACACAATACTGTTTTTGTGATGACACTTTGTGCAACTCCTGTGTCCGTGGAGAACAGAGGACGTTTACCATTCTGTAAGTTCATTAGAGATGAATGTTTTTGTTTATCTGTTACTATGGACTTACTACATTGTTTGTATCATAATAGCGAATAGGACGTTTGCCTTTTTAGTTTCAGTATTTGCTGTTTCTTCAAATGTGTCACTTGCGTTTCTTTGAGAGGTGAGATTTGCATACATTTAGTGCCGTAGACTCACTCACTTTATCTTTCTGCTACAGCGGCTGACAAAACTAAATCACATTTCCAATGAATGTGTTGGTCTTTGATGCTTGAAAGTAGCATTTCTCATGTTTCCTCAGTGTTACTGTGATGTGTTTAAGTTGTTTGGCTGTGAAACAAGAAACAGCCAGGCAACCATACTGTAGCAGGAATAGCAAACAGAGATTTGTCATTGGAGTCTTGGTTTATATTTAAATGTAAATACATTCTTGCTCTTTAAGAAGGAATAGACTCCTGCCTTGGTTTGAAAGATGCTTTTATTGTTAGGGTGAAAATTTGTTAAGCTTTAAAAACATTGTCTTTTAAGTAGCTTTACATTCTTTAACACATACTCATGCGATCATGTTGACCATTAGGTTTTATCCTTTTTCTTACTAAGTTATGTATTTCTGTAAATGTTCATTTAAAAAAAAATGTTAGAATGTCATCATTTTGCCCTAAAAATCCATGTGGTGGCACAAATATATAGAATGATTGTTTTTTCCTCATTCCAAACAGGACATGTAGCATTTGTTGTAGCATATGGTGACTGGATTCAAGGCAGAGCTGCTTTTACCCAGCATGCATTGTGGCCTAATGTAACTGTTGCCTGTAAATCTGTATGCAGGCTGAGAGAACAGCTCTCCAGATGGTGTCTGTGAGTGCTTGCACTCCAGTTTAAATATTTGGCAATTCTCTCTGTCTCTGTTGAGCATGTCCTGAGGCAGAACATACGACAGCGTTGACCCACAAACCCACAATCACCTCTGACCTCATTTAACACCACAAAACATATTGACTTGTGTCCTTTCCTAAAATTAGAAATGCAACAGAAATATACTTATAGAAGATACTTATTTAAAACATTAGTATATATTTAAAATATTAATTTGATAAATACTAAATAAATAAAATAAATACAATGATGTTATACAAGTAAACACCAAACAAGTTAAACACTAACCAAAATGGCGTCTTTAGTTATTAATAAAATGTTTTCTTTAACCTTTTACTTTTAAATGTTGCGGCAGAAATTTGAGGTCAGTCCAATTAAATTCCAAAAAAAGTAAAATTATAAAGTTTATTTTTGTTTTAGTTATAGTTAGTTTTAGATGTAAAAATAGCTGAAAACTCTACATACTTTCTTATAATGTTATAGTAACTTATAATGTTTTGACATAGAATCTGTTTGGATAAGATAACAATTTGTTTCTAATCAGACTTTTTTGTATTGTATTGTGGCAGCCACTTAATTTTTCTGCATGTTTACCTGCTTCTTCTCTGTTTTTTTCTTTATCTCTCACTCTTTACTTCCCCTCATATGATAGAGGACTGAGTTAGATGCCAGGACATTATTCAAATAAATTACCTACATTTAATGTGATCTGCCTCCAGAGAGAGATTACGCTGTTTTTCTAGTTCCAGAAGCCATTGTGGAGTGATTTTAGCAGGTGTTCCCAGTGTTTGTATGTAATTCTCTTTTATCTCTCTCTTTAGATATCCAGGAGTTTTATGAAGTGACCCTGCTGAACTCTCAGAAGAGCTGCGAGCAGAAGCTTGTGGAGGTTGTTCACATGGCCGAACAGTGGGAACACACCACCACCAGCTCCACCTCTCCCACGGAGGGTCCCCAGCCGGCCTCCAGACCACCAGAGGTAAGGCACCAATGCAGGTTTATGCAGATTCAGGCACCAATGCAGGTTCATGCAGATTCAGGCACTAATGCAGGTTTATGCAGATTCAGGCACCAATGCAGGTTTATGCAGATTTAGGTACCTGAGAAGATTCATGCAGGTTCAGACAGCAGTGAAGATTCAGGCACTAATGCAGGTTTATGCAGATTCAGGCACCAATGCAGGTTCAGGCACCAATGCATGTTCATGCACAAAAATAATTCACTCTGTGTTCTGGTCCAACTGATGATAAGTTGTTGATGTATTCTTGTCCTTTTGAAGTTTGGAGCTGTGTAGGCCAATTGAAGAGAGGACAGTTCTTTTGGGCAACGCTGCTTTTTTTGGATGGAAAAAATAAGGTCTTCAGCCTTTTATAACACCAGCATGTGCTTCATCTTGTCTTGTCCTGTTGGTTATTCACTGTTCATTTACCACATTAAATCTGTTGTACACCTAAATTGCTTAAGAGACCTACTAATAGACACTAATGAAATATTTGTGGACATTATTTGTGGTTTATAAAAAACAAGATCCCATGTGTAACTTAAACAAAGACGCACATGACTCTGGGGTGTTTTGCTCTGGAGATAAATCTGATTTGCAGGAGACATAAGCGGAAGCCATTTGTTTTATATCTAATCACATTGCTGTCAAGGTGAAACAATAGATACTTTAGAAATGTTCCTCTTTGTGATTTATCTGTCGCATTTGTCTCCTAAAATGCTGGAACGTGTGTGTTTGTGTGTTTCAGGCTTTGTCCGGTCTCTGCTGTGATAAGTTGAGCAGAAGGGCCGGTGACAGTATAATTAAAGGCAATAAATGAGTTGTAGATATGTGGAGAATACAGATGACTCCAGCGCTCTTCAGTTATTGCAGGCGATTCTGTTATATCCTCAGATGCTGGTGAATTCTGCAGCGCTGCTCAGAAACGCTGACACACCACAACTCACACTAAAACACACAAAACATGTCAATCAAACACCTACTGATAAAATGGTACTAGCCACTTTTACATGATTAATGTCTTCAGGTTTCTGGGAAAGATTATAGTGCATTGAAAAATGGCTCAGAGAAGCAGAACAATTTCTCGAATAACAGACATTTAGAAAACTTGTTCTTTTACATTAAAAGGGTAGTTTAGTGCACAGCTATTCTCACATCATTTTTCAAAAGCCTAATACTAACGTCTGGAATATGCCTTACTTTGATCTATCTGTTATTCAATCTTCCTGTAGAGTAGCTGTCTATTGTAAACGGTATGTTTTGCATCCAGCCACTAGGGGGCAGCTGTCTGCGTGTGAACTGCGTGTGTACCGTTATCCCAAGGTTTCAGGGTCTTACAGCAACATAGTCTTTATAGTGTCACATGAAAACCAGATTGCAGAAGGTTTAGCAGATGTTAAGTTAAAGTTAAGTTAAGGGTGCTGCCAAGCTCCAAAATTGACAAAAGGCACTATATAAAGTTTAGTAGTTTATACTTAAATGATTTGTATAAGCATATGTAGTTTATATGTGTGTGTAAGAATGTGTGTGTGAGTCTCATTGCTGGTTGGTTAAATGTTATGACTACATGGTTAGATGTTATGTAAGGGTTGTGTTTTTTCATTTTTTCATTTTTCAAGGGCTGTGGTGCGTGTCTCTTTTTAGCCTGTCTAATACATTATGCATTATTTGTGGAAATATTATCAAATGCAGAATTTTAATGTTATTCCTTCACTTCAAGCGTAAAATGCTCATTAAATAATTAGCCATTAATATTAAAGAAATGTTTGTGTGTGCACTCTGTGAACAAGATGGAGCTGAAGGAAAAGCATTAATTGTACTGCAATGTTTACCTTTGCTATGGTTATTAAATATCCACATTATAGGATAGTCAAGTCTGAATATAAGTAAACATATCTTAAATACAACAACACAATTGTAAGTGTGCTGTTGCTGTTTAATACAACGATTGTATAAATAAGTTAATTTTGAGTGAACACTTTAATGCAATTTTAAGCACATTGACAAGGAACTAATGCAATATACTTAGACAAACTAGAACGTTGCATAAACTATGAATATGCTGCGACATTAGAACGTTTACAGAATGTTGTTTGTCCATTCTAATAAGCGGACAGAATTGCAGATGAGATTTTTGCTTGATTAAATGGAAAATGAATGAGATTGAATGACTGCTGAAGATGCGCGTCTCTTTTGTTCTTAGCTGAGGGAGGAAAGCCACATGGAGCTGACAGTGAAGGAGCCAGCTGCAGAAAGCACCAATGCAGAGGTGAGAAACACACACACACACACTTCTCACATCCTCCTCAGTTGTCTGACAGCTGCAATCGTCATATGGCAATGTTTACATGTGTTATGCATGCATAATGCAGACCGAGATACTGCTGCTTTCTGCTGCTGTTTATTATTCGTTGTGAGTGGTGGTTGATAGGTGCAACGATTGTGTGCTGATTAGCCAATGAGAGGCTTTTGTGACTGCACTCCTTTATCAATGATTATCTTCTATCAGATTGTAGTATTTTAGTGTTCTTTCATGGTGTTTCTGTAGCTGGAATGGAAAAGCATGGTGCAATAGTTACAATGCAAAGGTTTGATAATATATATGTATAGAGCGCGAGAGAGAGAGAGAGAGAGCTTGCTGCAGTGTTTAACTGCAGTATTGAAGTTATCTGTACAGCACAGCTGACAGACTCTTCCTCCCTCAGAGAGAGGTTTCTTAATTACCTCACACTAATTAACGTCAAGATCCACCAGGACAATGAGAAACGAAGCTCAAATTAAGATAAGCTTTCACCTTATTTAAACATCTGCCTCTGCCTGTTTCTGTCACACAAAAAATCCCAATATGGCTTGCAGAGTGTTTTTGGTATATTTGAAAACAATATGAAAGCAACTGTAACTGTAATGATAGACTGTACAGTATTGTATCAGTCCCAAATGTGTCTCGTTCCTGGAAATCACTGCATTGCAACAGTCACCTGCTTTAATGAGACGAATGCCTTGGGCCTGGAAGCTTTTGTCTGTATTTCGTCTGTACATACTATTAGTGGGTGGCTAGAATCAAAGATGTGTGTGTGTGTTGTGTGTGTGTTACCCTGCCTATTCCCTAATACAGCAGGGAGGCGTGTTGATCTGCAGTAATTGCCACCACTGTAACTCAACCAGCTCAGATGTTCTCAGCATTTGCATGGTAGCGAGAAGCAAGCGTACCTTCTAGAACAAACAGTTTTTGTAAGCTATTGTAAAAGACATTGTAAAAGAAAACCTGTTTCAGCCTATTTATACGTGTTCATCTTCTTCAGACCGCAGTGAGGATGATGTACACAGTATGCAGCTGTACTGACCTTGAGTCAGTTTAAGATCAGTCATCATTTGAAATAATATGAGCCTTTAAATGGACAATCTGTGGAATGAATGACTAACCCACATATTCTCCAGACCAAGGACTCTAAGTTTCAGACGTATATGAGGTTTCTGAATTTGAAAAGGGGGCATGGCCAATGCAGCGGTTGTAAACTGTCGCATCTCACTAATGCTGCATGCATCAGGTGCATCTCACACACACCTGTCAAGCTTTTGATTGCTGGTGTGTGCTGCTAAACTGCAGCCAAAATTGCATAAAAATAGCATGAGAGAGCAACGATAGCCAAAATAAACAGTTCATCTTGATATCTTAAGAGGTTTATGTTTGTGAATATTTTAAGTTATCATGAAAAAGATGAAGCGTGGATCAAGTGTCAGTTCTTTCAGCTGGGCAGCTGTTATTTGAGGCTAAACAGGACTAAATGATGAACTTAGTTCCAGAACAAACTGACAGAAGTAGTACTTTATGTTCAAAAAAGATCACTAAGCTCTCTGTGTCACGTTTTCTTTAAGATGGCAGTGAGATTTTTTTGCCTCAGAAAAAAAAGTCTTTTAAAAGACTTTTTGACAATGTTTAACATTGTATTTGGATACCAATGTCTGCAATTAAAAGTTAACATTTCAATTTGAGCTACAATTTTTAATGAATAGATTGTCTTGGACATTTTATGGCTCAGTGCACTGGAAAAAGAATGTACCAGAAAAACCAAATGTAGTCACATCTGCTCAGTCAACTAATATGCTAATGTTATGTCTGACTTTTGAAACTAATTTAGATGTTACCACAAGGGGAACATTTTTACATTTTAATTTGTGTGATTTAAGTGTAATTTGTTAAGTCTGAATGTTAAATGGTCTCATTTGTTTCCTATTCTAATAGAATGTTGGGAGAAACATTTAAAACTACAAGAACCAATTATACTGTAAAATCTTTTCAATTTAAATGCACAAAATTGCTTGGTTTACTCAAATATTATTATTCTTAGTTCTGACTAAATTAACCTGTCAATGTGGTCATTTTTAAAGGTGACATTAAGCAGAAATAGCTGCTTGAGATAAAAACATTTGTAAAGTTACAGAAAAGTAGCTTTTTCATTAAATCTATAGCCTTCAAATTGTTTCATATATCCAGTCAAGTTTGCCTTCAACATACATTAAACTAGTGGATTTGCTTCAAACCATCATCAGAATCTTGTATTAGCCTCTTAAAATCTGTTTTTTTTTTGTGAATAGAAACAGCGCTGATAATGTTAGCATAGCAGACAGTGTGCTAGTCACCCACAAGGAGTTCATTTAAGGAAAAAACAGAGCAGAACTTGGCACCAAAGGAACGCCTCACCGGCCAAGTTAACGTTCACTCATAAGACCTTCTGTCTGAATGTCCCGCCGACCCCATTTCTTAATTATTCCCATGCGTTTGTGGGAAAGTGTTTCGGGGAGGAAGTTAAAGCCCTCGCTCTCCATAATGTGATCACTCAAAGCGGCTTTCATCTGCTGAAGAGCTTAGTGAGTGTGAGAGACTGAGCATGTACAGCGGCCATTGTGCCGTCGATTACGGGATGAGAGCTGTGATAAGGGTGCTGTTTCGGGAGGAGTTTCAGGAGCAGGTGTCGTACAGACGACAGGTAAATGCAACAGAAATATTACGTATGGAAGGTAAAGTGCCAAAGGGAAGCATTGGTTAACTGGTCAGTGCATGTGGTTAGCTGGTCAGCGCATGTGGTTAGCTGGTCAGTGCATTTGGTTAGCTGGTCTGTGGCCATTCAGGATCTGTCGGTGTGATGGACAGTCCTCTGGTCAACGTCCGGAAATGGTTGGGAATTTTAAGGACTTGAGAATGTTTGTGGAAAAAAAAGTTTATTCCCTGTATGTTTTGTATGGATAGGGAATAAACTACAAAGCTGTGTTATTTAAACCAGCTGTGGATATTTAACTAAATGGAAAACAAACCATTATTAGTTGTTGGGTGACTGATAAGGTCTTTCTTAATGCTAAGGCATGTTTACCACTTTGTTAGCATGTACGTTTTTAGTGGAATACTTTCTGATGACCAGTACTTTAATAAGTTCGCCATCAGCATTCTTAACAACCTAACATTATGTGCATTGTAAAAATATTTTAAAAAATGTGAATAAATTTAAATATAATGCAACCAACATTTCCTCAATATTATTATTAAGAAGCATTTACCATTATTATTTTTCATGGGGTTCTCTTTTCTAAAGCAAAATCAAACTCGTTCTGAGGTAAACGTAAGCGTCTGTCTGGTTAAGCTGATTTTGCATCTGCTGTGGTTACGTTTTCTCCTCATGAATGTTTCATTTATTTGACTGCGGCAGACAAACATGACATGCTTGTTATTTATTGTGTGTTGTAAGCAAATCTCTCCTTCTATCTGTTTATTCATTTAAATGACCAGGGAAGGTTTTGATATAAAGACCAGATGTGCGGATCTGTGAGTCACTGTCTTTATGACTTGCTGGAATAACTCTGGAATGAGGGAATTAATGTGCTACCTCTTTATATATTCCTCTTTATGCAAGTCTGCCTGAAGGGTGTTAGTGAGGTTTATTATGAGTTTTTAACAGTTGTTGCACAGCTAGTTTTTCTATTTCTCACAGCCCTCTAGTTGGCAAGGAGCTGTGCCATAGTGAATATGCACTATTGACTTTCTACACATACCAAATTATCACTCTCTTCATTTAGTCACAGTCATTTCCCTTTATCAAAGACTTCTGATAAAGATGGACTGATACCGTATAGTCTGTGATATTACCAGCACACATAAAAGAAAAGTGAGAGAGCGTCTGTGTTCTGTGTTCTTTAACTCAACAGCAGAGCTCAATAAATCATCAGTACACTTTCCATTTAGTTTATCCTTCAAATGCCACATTTAGTGGGAACAGATTGTATTCATGTGTTTATCTACATCACCCAAGGGCTCCTTTAAAAAGATTTACAATGTTGAGTTAACATACCATGAGTGTTTGTAACCCATTTTGTTCATTATATTCTCTTCTGACTAAAGATTTTTAAGACAGGCTTAAAAAAATATGTGAAAACTTCTTCATTGCAATGGGCTTATATTGGGTTGTGAAAAATGGTCATTACATACTGAAACTGAAGTGGTGGTAAAATAAATATATTTTAATTTATCCAAAATAAGGCCAGGACTGTATACGTTATATTAATAATAAAATAATCCATTTGGATATCATGTTGAGATTTTCAGATATGCTAATAAAGGGGTTTTCCTAAACTCAACCTACAGTATATTTAATTTAAATTTAAGTACAAAATGCATATAAAACTCTACTCTAGTCTTGTTTCTTTAATTCACTCAAAATCTCAACCTGTTTGCTTAGAAGCCAGTTGAACTGAACTCACGGTACACTGGTTTTCCAAAACACCCCAAAATCAGCCCTGACTGATGTTATGAAGGTCACCACAAACTGCTTACTCATGTTCCCCTCTTAAACCTTCCAAGATTTATTCCTACACTTAATTTCCTTAATTTCCAACATAGCTCTGCCTTCCCAGTAGGAAAAAATCAATACAGTAAAAACTCTATGTCTCGAAACAAACAACAAACATGAAATATAATCTCTAATTTCCATCTTCAGTGTAAATGTGGTGGGATAGAGTGGAAAAACCAGTGCTGGTTTTCTCCTGCGCGAGCGTGTCTGTGTGTGTGCGCGTGTGCCGTGAGATCCAGAGGAGGAGGGATGCTCTGTGATCTCACCAGCAGCGGAGGCAGCAGTCTGAGCCCCAGCCATGCGGCTGAGCAGCGGTTAGCGCTAACAGGCGCCACGCTGTAGGACTACCGCAGGACCATGCCCGCGTGCGGAGAGGACTTGCGCCTCCGTCAGCGTTAGCTCCAGCCGTGCCTTAGCGTCCGCCGTGGCTTAGTCTTCCTCTCTCTTTAATCCCCCTCTCTCTCTTCTCTTTCATCTTTCTTTCTGTTAATGTGGAGCTGATGTGAGGAAAACTGGCTTGATCTGTTTGGAACAGGATGGATTGTCTGTGTATTGTCACAACTAAGGTAAGAAGCGCAGCAGAAGATGGAGAGAAAGAGAGAGAAGCGGATGAAAAATGCACACAAGGCAGGGAAGAAGCTTTTTTTCAGTTTTTCCCAGTTGTGTATGTGTGTGTGTGTTTGTGTGTATACGTCAGCTATAGAGTAACTGAGATTTGAATTATGTCTTAGCTAATTGTGCTTTTAAAAGAGAGGGAGGGTAAAAAGACGTTTCAGTGTGTCTGCGTAACAGTACACTGAGTGCTTTTGTGTTACTGTATTATGAAATTGCAGTTGTCGCAATGTACAACTTATTCCCCAGCTTGAGGATTTGTGGCATAAACTTGCTGGAAACTTAAAGGGGCTCACGCACAGATAACAAGCCTCTCCATAGGCGGAAAACATTTTAGCTCTTTTTCTTGACTCGAGGCACTGTGCTGGTGAAATACATTATTGATGGCCAGTCCATCAACAAGCCAAGGTTTTATCGGATTTTCCCGCCTTTGTCAGTGCAGGTATCTGGGCGAGGAGCCCTCTGAGTGGTTGAACAGGTCCAGTCTGCCAGTCTTACTTGAGCTAATGGTGTTTATATCACTGGAGCCGAACTGCTCTGTTTACAAGCTTCTAAATATACAGTATAGACAATTTGATATTCAGGTCTCTGTTCAGTTTAATGTTCTCCGTGGGTTTATATAGATCATTCTAGTCTGAATGAGTGAGCGGGTAAGCGAGAGAAAGAGAGAGAGAAGATGGGCTTGTATCTCTCTCTCTCTCTCTCTGTCTCTCATTCACAATCAGTATTGCATCTGCAGTTCAGCATTCAGTGAGCTGGTATATGAATGTATTTATCTGCATGCTTTGTTAACTGCTATCGTGACTGTAATGTGGACTGCATGGTTCTGTGCACTGAATTCCAAATGTGGAGCTTCTCCATTGAATTGGCAGCTTTAAAATGGTTTTTGGTTTTGTATTGTATGTTTGCCAAAAAACTTGTTGAAATTCCGGAATAGTTACTACCATCATACACTTTAAAAAGCTGTCTGTCTGTCTCTGTCTGTCCGTCCATCTGTCAATACATGCATTAACAAATTGTATTCAGTTTATTTTTTTTTTTGGTTACCATGGATCGAAACGGCATGGATAAAATACTGTGTATTATAGTGGATGGCTCCATGTAGTCTTAAACTACTGATTTTGTTTAGTATCAGGAAATATGATGCCTGTTATTCCAGTAAAATGTTTGTACTCAGCTGAGGCCTACAGGAAATATTAGGGCTGTACTCACCAGATTGCCAGACGACAAGCATCATTTATGTGTGTTTTAGATGTACAGTCAGAGCTTTGATGATTCAGCAACCATCTCAGGTACTCCGAATTTAGCTTAAAACTCCTCCAAACTGTAAAAATACTGTCACCCACGTAGCGATTTTATTTTTTACTTCAGTTGAATGTTATGAATCATGCTTTATGAACAAGACGTCTTTTTCTGAACAACTTTCAAAGTTTTATTTAGAAATAACCTTGAGTTCAGTTTTTAATTGATTTGACTTCTGAAAACCCCTGATTTAGTTTGTAACTTGAAAACATTAATTCACTTATAAAAAAAATTACTAGTGGTCTCAAACTTTACAGCCCCAAAGCATCAATTTTACTGCTGCTGTAACTCTAACACACACATAAGGGACACAGAAGCTGCCCACAGGCAAACAGCCTGACTCAGTACAGAAACACGTCTGAAGGAGCACCGTTCTGTTTTGTAGCAATTTTCTGTAATGGTTCTGTTGACAGAGGTCTGGTTGATCGGTGCCCCCCTGGAAAGCTTGTTCAGGACTCACAGGATGAACTCTGGGATGAATCTGGAGGAGGAGCTGGATGGTATTTTTCTTGCAAAGAAAGACAAGTTCTAGTGGAAACATTAGATAGAAAGAACAGACGAAGAATTCTGGACCACAGAGAAGAATCTTTCTGTTCAGTGTGTTGTTGTTTACTGATGCCAAGACTTGAGGAATAAACTACTGGAGAAAATTTGGCCATTTTTTGGCTGTGAGAGATACGATTAGTCATTGTTGGATGAAATGTTTGACACACTTCAGGGTAGAGACATAAATATTTAAATTACATTTTTCTCACAAGTTGGCCTACTGTAAGCAGTAATTAGAAAGCTGAAACACTGTGATATTTTGCATTGTGACAGTTAAGATGGAAAATTATTGTACATTTTTTTTAAGTGATACATTTTTTAAAATGCTAAGTAATGTTTTTTTCATTGCAGTATGCTACTGACAAATAAGGGAAGGAGACTTAAATGTACTTTTATTGTATTAAAAATTATGCAATACAACAGTTCAAACTGATCTGATAGTTACTAGTTACATAATTTATTTATTTATTTTTCAAAAACACGACCTTGACATTTCTTCACAGTGCTCTTGAAATAACCATTTCTCATATCTCTTTGAAAAATACTGACTATATTTTGTTTAACCTTTTACCATAATAAAAATCTTAAGAAAACAAGAAGTGATGGGGTCAGAACGAGGTTGGAAAAGTTGTGTTTGAATTTGCATTACCCGCATGAGAACACAATATACAACAATTTTGCTCCACAATTAGTGTAGATATTCAAATTTATGCCACAACATTAACATGCAAGATCAGAAAGCTGTAAACATATCATCATATCAGCAGAAGAGAGACACAAACAACATCTTCTGGAGAGAGTTTCCACCCTCATAAGAGGTAATTATATTGTACACGTTTACTGTTATTGTGCTCAGCTTCATCACAGGAAGTCTCCCTCCAGCGATGCTGTTGTCAGTTTTTTTTTGCACTCTGGCTGTAAATATTTAGTGTGAGTTCTTTCTATTTTAAGTTACGGTAAAGTGTACAAGCGCATCCAAATGCAATCCACCCCCTCCCTCTACCGCATATGCACGCAACTGTATCTGCCCATCTCTCTCTCTCTCCCTCTTTCTCTCTCTCTCACTTTGCCTCCACTCTCATCTGGGTAGTTAATGTTATGTAATATTTTGCGGGACACAATCAGTAGGTTATGGCATCTCACACATGTTGTTAGCAGATGCTACACTGTGTACTTGTGTGTGTGTGTTTTAGCTCTCTGGGGCAACTGTTTTCAGTGGCATGGTCAAAGGTGATATAATGGTAATCTCTGCCTCCGCCCAGGCAGGGCTTTGCTTCATCCTCGTCCTCCTCTCTCTACTCCCCTGGACTGTGTGGGTTCCAGGGCTCACCCGCGTAGGCAACGCTCATTGATTTTTCATCTACCCTACAAGGCCTTTCAGAGGGGTTTAAATGTGTCTGCAGCTTCTCTAATTATTAATTCAGACGTACGTATCAGGAGGAGTGACAGCATGTTATTGATCTTTGTCATCTGTCAGTCAAGTTGTACGTCTTTTGTTGGTCACCCATCGATTCCAGATTTTCTTTTTCAGAGACTGTGTGTTGTGTTATTAGATAATACAGGCTTATGATTATGCAGGGTAACCAATTATTTACTTATCCTGACAAAAAGTGACATACCATAGTACTATCATAGTGTTTTGGACATAGTACTACTGTCTACCATAGTACTACTGCCTTGGTGTTTCTGGAGGTACTAAAATAGTACCACAAAATACTATGACATGTATTCTAGTACCATGGTGTATATATATGTGTGTGTGTGTGTGTGTGTGTGTTTTATATAAAATTTTTACCCCATGATTCAATCACTGTCCATATTTCACAGTAAGTGATAAACCTGGTGTAGGTTTTCCTCTTTCAGAAGGTTTTGTGTCATCAGTCTTTGCATTATTCTTTGTATTACATTAACACATAATCTGATTAGTTCTGAGGTTAATGTCTCATGGTGAAGGTCCTCAGATCACACTGAGTAGCTTTTCAGAACTGCTGAGTTCAGGATTCTAGAAAATCTTCCCTGCTTTTCTGAGAGCCTATCTAATCTTCTCACAATTGAAGATGAATTGGCTAATATTATATGAATGCACTATAGTAACCCAGTACAGTAAGCCAGGCATGGGCACAGAAGAGTTAATTATCAAGCAGGGGATTATTAAAAGGCTACAGACAATATTTAAAGTCTCTGTAAGATATTTATGTTTCAGAATATCATGCATAGAGAAAAAGCAAACAGACTGTTTTCATAGGAAAAGCAGGTTTAATGTGATCTGATTAGCATTCATAGGTATGTGTATGTAATGTGTGGCTCTCACACATGCTGTGTTATGGATAAAGCCATGCAAATCAACATCACACACACTCACACATCTCTCACATACACATACCTATGAGTCTCTCACATGTCGGTCAGGATTAGGAAAGCGCTTCCAGAAGGATCCTGTAAAGACTTTAGGAAAGCCAACAAGCTCTATATAGAGTTGTTGTACAATATCTGATTAGAAAATAAGCAGTTCTTACTCGCATTCTGATTGGACGAGCCATGGAGGCGTATCAGTTGAACAGTATATTAATGTGCCAA
Organism: Yasuhikotakia modesta; assembly: GCA_036877545.1. Lineage (NCBI taxonomy): Eukaryota > Metazoa > Chordata > Actinopteri > Cypriniformes > Botiidae > Yasuhikotakia > Yasuhikotakia modesta. The sequence continues at coordinate 148,677 of JBAJNP010000015.1, forward strand.
GCTGCTCTGTTACTTGGCAACTGTAAACAGGCAACACTTTGTTATTAATTATATAATGTATAACATAGAGCTAGCATGTCTATATCCACTGTAATGTAAAAGTACACAATTTGATTACATATAAATGCACATTTAATGAGTAAAAATGAAAGAAAATACGTTTTAATAATTACAATTTGTTCTTTTAATAACTACATTGTCTAACCTTAATATATTCAAAGCAATGTGTTGCTTTGAGTAAAAAAGTATCTTTTTTTAAGCTTACACTTCAGTAAAAAAAGATTTCGTATTTGAACCTGGAACAGTTTTAATCATCATGCCTGAACAATAAATATATATTTATGTCTTTCTTTCATACCGTAATGTGTAAATCTGCAAAAATAATTCAGGCTACCTGCTCACTTGCTCGTAAAGCTCAATGCGCATGCGCACTCCGCACTGCGTACACAGTTAAAAGTTGGTAATGCTGTAAAGCGCTAATGCGACACACGCGTTTAATATGAATGAACGTAAGTTTACTTGCTGCAGAAGTAATCGCTCCTTTCTAAACCGGTGTTTAAAACTCATCCTACAAGTACACGTGTCATATTTATCTACAGACCCACATGTGATGTACAGGTATGTGCTCTGAATGTTTATGCATTGTGTGTATTTGTTTTTTATAAGTTTTCTAAACTGTTTCGAAACGTGTCCTGCATCAAGGCTTTAATCTGTTGATGTTTTAAGTGCCTTTTTACAACTTTAAGCTGATTTTATTTACAGTTCTTGACTTGTAAGCATAACTTATTGCTAAGTAGTTATGAATGGCAAACGTTGTCTCCAAAAACAATATAAAACGGCTTTACACTGTTTTGGGGGAAAAGCAGCTGAGAGAAGGATTATATTGTGTAGTCTCACATTTGGCTTGTTTATTGAAGGATTTTAAAGGCACTGATCTTTAGAAAACTGCTTTGAAATGATATGCAAAATACAAACACATTAGAGGGAGTAAATGCCTCTCTTTGAAATGTACAGCGATTCAGACCTGAAATGAAATTGACTGTCATTCTTATGCTGTATCTTAAAGAAATGCACATCTGATGACATGTGCTTTAAAGCAATGCAAATGCAAAGTCTTATTAGAACAGATGGTTATATTGACTATTAATTTTATGGCCAGTGATTGTCATTTTGTGTTGGTCCTGGCAGGCTGCCTGTTGAGTCATTTAGTGTGACTGTGTCAGGTTAGATAAGGTGACCTTAGAAAAGTCTGTCAAGGGATGTCTGATGTCTTGTAAGTCAGGACACGGTTTTATCCGTCTGTCTAATATTTACTTGAAAACCTGCTGTTACTATTAGAACAAAACAAATACTAGCCATCCTATTACGTTGTTGTTTTGATTTAATCCATGAGTTTAGAACTGCGCTGAAAGTGTAATGAAGTTAAGCCCAGCTTTTCGATCTTTAAGCCTAGCTCACATCAAGGGATACCTGCACATATCAATGGAAGTAGTTTAGTATTGATGGATGTAGCAAAGAATATGATACTGATGTTTTAACTGTTCTTGGAAAGCACATGTTTGTAATTTATTTAGTTTTAACCGTTGCTTAGTTATCATCACCCAGGGCGAAGAATAAGATTCTCTCACGTGTCACAGTGTGTCACAGGGATCAGATTTGACAGGCTGTTAATAGAAATATTTAGTGCAATTTACAGGCCTCTTAGGAAACAGTCTGTCTGCTTCCAGCCACAGAGCGATCGGACACATGCTTTTAACCACAGTAAAAAGACTCCTAATGGAGTAATTAGCAAATGTGACTAATTTCACAGCACAACACATTAAATAACATTTAACTGCTATAATTTACCTGGCATTCACATGTTAATGGGATCTGATGAAGGTTTGGTGGCCATCTGAGCTTATTGATGGAAAAACTGGTGGTGACCCTCAGAATGTGTTAGAACTTCTAGCCCCCATGTGTTTTTGATTCTTTTAATATTTTATAGAGAACATAACGTTAACTTTCGCTTGATTGATGAGTTTAGAGCTCACAAATACTGAGGTAAAAAACACAGCCAGCATCTAACCAGAACTATATCGGATCTATATAGATTATAATATATGAGTATTGAATGGATATGTCATATGTAATAATATCTCTTGTTTTGGTTACGTCAGAATAATCTTGTAACCCCTAATAAACAGGGTGTTCTCACTATTAGGACCTGTTGAGGTTTGTGAAAACAAAACATGAAGGGAAATCCAGAGTATATCATTATTAGAGAGTTAGAAAATGCAACCAGGTCTCGGCTGGCTTTCATGTAGTACAAAGTGATGTGTGTTTATCCCGCCTGTGTTGGATATAATTGGATCTCAGGGTATTTATTCCAAACACACCTCTAAAGCCAGATATACCTTATAGCTGACCTTATGTGTCCCTGTATCTTTAAGTGACCCATTGTTTGTTTGTTAAAGACAATTTTGTACCATTTTTTGCTAACATGTTAGCATAGGCTTTATTGTATATGTGTTAATGTATATAAACTGCTTGTAATCAAACCATTCCAGTTCTGTACTGTGATTGGATGAGCTACATTCAGTTCTGATGTAGAATAGCTGCTAGTCATATGCTTTAATTGCAAGTTAATTTCTATAATTAACATATAGCTAATTAATCATTAGACTCTTTTACAGTGTAGCTGTTGTCATACAACATATATCAGCAGTAAGCTACTGTACCAGAGGCTGTGTTTTAGGCTATCACACCCCTTACTCCTGATAAAATTACTGTAACAGCCCCTAATGGCTTTGTGCTTATTAATACCACATGGTGTCATTAAATAAGCGTGTTAATGATGCTTAAATTAGCACCGCTTATCTTCATGTGCTATTTTAGTCAGTGTGGACAATTATGCAGCTAACTTGTTGTCAGCCCCTCACAGCCCGAGGTGACGTGACTAACGGAGGAAAATGGAGGGAAACTGAATAAATTCACTTCTAGACTGACTCTAGATTGAGCAGCAAAGCTCTCACGGTTTTTCTCAGTTTTCTCTGCGGGTTTTTCAGCATCAGCAGTTTGAAGGCGAGTGCGTCTGTCAACGGTTTAGCGCTCTTTGTATTGAAGTTGTTACTTAAGCCGGAGGATTAATGTTGTCACCTCACAAACTGTCTAAGAGGAAGAAGGAAAAAGGATTTAACGTGCAACATGCTTATGAAAAGCACTTTATCTCATGTGTAATCTGCATGTCTTGCAGCTAACTGCAGAAACGCTGTTGATCTCGGCCGCACTGGATGTTTCTAAGGAGACGTCTGTAAATTGTGTGTATTAGCAAATACAGTTTATGATTAGAAAAATGTTGCTTTTTTGGTGTTGTTTTTTTATATGATTACACATTATTACTTGCTTGTGGTATCTGGTGGCATTGCTACTGCTTTAAGCATTTGCATATAAAGGATGCCAATGCATAATACTTTATATAATATCAGTGAAAAGATGGGCTATTATCCATGGATCAAAAAAATGGACAATTTCTGACATGATTTCCACACATCATATTCTTATTACACCCTGCATGTGGGCAGAGGCAAATCTTTGTAATCACTCACAGTTACGTGAACTTCTGTCTTGCCTACACACAACTACAGTAGACTGATCACATCGCTGTCTTGGCTCCCATTGGTGGTCATTGCATCGCGTTTATGCGCTAATTTGCATAAATTTGAACTTTATCGTCATTGTTGCATGGCGGGAAACACCCACGGTAAATAGCATGAAAATCCGCAATTCTCATAAACAATCATTCCTGTCAGTGCAGAGTAACGTGTGAAAGGCGCTTGTCTCAGTGAGTCTCCTTTTGTCTCCTGTGGCGTTTGGAAGGTGTCAGTGTTGGTTCAGTTACTGTGTGTTGTTCTTGATATAGTGGATTCAAACTGCCTGTGTTTGCCAGGGGCTGCTTAGAAGGGGGTGCATGTTAGCTCCCTCTCTCTCTCTCTCTCTCTCTCTCTCTCTCTCTCGCTCTCTCTCTCGCTCTCTCTCTCTCGCTCTCTCTYTCGCTCTCTCTCACTTGTCACTCACTGACTGTGTCTGTCCCCCCTTTGCACCAAAATTCAGGTTTTCTCTCAGTATGCAGATCTAAGCTATAACCAAACAACTGACAGATATGATCTCTGACAGATGTTACTGTTAAATATGTTGTTATATGGGTGCTAAAGTGATGTGGGTGGTTGCTAGGGTGTTGCTAGGTACTTTGTAAGGTTCTCTGGGTACAAACTATAACTATCCAAATAGATTTCAACACTTTTTGGCACTCCTATTTCAAATGAGGCAAAAACATTATTTAAAGAGAAACAATTTACCTTTAACATCAACCTGAGAAAAGAAAACCTTCAAAAAGTAATTTACTGTCCTCTTTTCTCTATCACATCAATAAAAACGTGGCAAAATAAAAGTAAAAAGTGCTAGGCCGGTTGGAATCACAGTTCATCACAGCCCTTAATGTGATCTTTGTAGCATTTGAATGTGTGTGTGTATTAGCACCTGTGTGCAGGGAGGAGAATGAGAAAGCTGTGTGTATGTGTGCATGAGCAAGAGTGTATGACTCATTCTTTCAGCAGGAACCGCCTCTGGGAGAAGATATATTTGTGCTTGTTAAAGTGTTTGGGCCTCAGTGCAGCTTTGCCTCTCTCATACTGTCCATGGGTCCAGCGTATTTGGCATATTTTTCAGGCGTGTATCTGCCACTATTTCTGTCCAAGTCAGGACGTCACATCAAAGCAAGAAGAGAGGAGTTTGCATAGTTTGCTATATACCCCCTCAGAATTGGGCCTCTGAGTTCTCGCTAACATTAAAGCTATTTTTGTGCTTTAAGCTGCAGGTCCCAGTGGCTAATTTGTGAAATCAGTCACCTCCGAAATCTCACCTCCTCTCAGTTTTCCACCCCCTTAGTATTCTGCCTCGGTACTCCCCTCCTTTGTCACCCCCTCATTCTCTCTCTCTTTATCTTTCCTCTGTTCCTTCGTTTTTTAGTGAGCTCATCTATACTGTAAAGCTGCTAACCGTGGAACAACTAGTTTCCCTGGTAACAAGGAGGCTGGTACCAAAAATATATTCTCTAAAGCATCTCTGATGCCTCCCACTGCATGCTGGCGCTCGCCCGCGCTTCACAACAACACCCAGCTTGGTGAAGGCCACTTAGATTTACACACACACACACACACACACACACACACTTGACCTTCACAGCTGGATATTAATTTTAGTATTCTTTATAGAGCATTTTATAAGTTTATAAGAGCACTGTGAGTGAACAACTTTTTTGATGATCAAAAAGTAACTAAGATTTGCTATAATTTTACAGTAATAACACACTAAGCCATTGTCAGCAGAGTCTGACCAGGAAAGCTGTCCTGGGCCTTGTGACATGAGGCATAAGTTAAAACTCTGCTTATTGCTCATGGGTTTGGGCTTGTGTGGAGCTGGTTAGGGACTTGTCATCTTAAAACAGACAGTAAATTAACTTTTGCTCTGCCCACTTCTGCTTTGAAACTGCTGGCCTGGTGCTAATAAAACTGTTGCATGTCTATGATGTATGTGTGGTCAAATGGCTGTTTGGTTCTGCATTTAGTCATATCTTAGTAGACAAGGGGTAATCCATAAATTTGTTGTGGACACAGTGAGTTTAGTTAACAGCCCTGGTAACAATTGCAGTTAGTATGGCACAGCACTCTAGCGTAGTTGCCATGGTAATTTGAAACATCATCCATTATCTCTTTATTATGGCAGAGATGAGCAATTTAATTTGTAATGTAGTATGAGTTAGTAATACTTCACGCTGTTTAATTGTGGAGCTTTTAAGAGGTGTGATTCAGATTTTCATGTTACCTTTATTAACCTCCTCCACTAAACCAAATTAACACGTTCAGCGTTTAAAGCATCACATAGTTTACACTTGATTAAGATCCTGCTGTGTTTGCCCACCTTACTAATACTTTCTTACAACATGCCTGTACCCCGTTACCGCAATGGAGATAAAGAACTATAGTGAGTTATAGTGAGTCCTCTAGTGGTTGCTGTAATTCAGTACAGCCTACGTTGCTGAAAGCCAAAACGGGGAAATACCTCATACACATTCATACGAATACGAAGTTCAACACATTGACCCCAGAAGCAGCAGATATCAAGACTGGAATTAAAATAGCATGACATCCATGATCATGTTTAATCTTGAAGTTTTAATTGAAGTGCAACTTGTAATTTGCCAGTTTATTGTGGCAGTTGCAGAGACTCTTTGTTACCCGAGAAACGTGGTGCAGATGATGTCAACAGCCTCGCTGTTGGAGTTAATTGCTGATTTGCATATTAATGCCCGTTTATGCATTATGTAACACCCGATGGGTGAACTCATTGGATGTGTGATGACATATTTAAATTAGGATCAAACTCTCCCATAAACATTTCCCTGAAGCGTATTGTTTACTAGCTAGCGGTTTAAATGACAGGCATGCTACTTAGAGAGCTGTTGCTTATTTAGTCTAGTGAATGCAGATTGTTGCTGGGCTCCGCCGTAGAGACATAGACCTGGAAAGTGTTACATAACAGCACAGGGTGTGTGCAAATCACCATTTTCCTTGTTTTAAATCACCTTTTCCTCCTGCTGCAGTTTTATGCATCTCGAGTTTAGCACAGCTACCCTCAGTAGTCGTCATCTAATGCTGTTTCTCCCTCTCCTTTGTGCTATGTTGAAAAAAAAGAGTGAGAGAGAGGAAGAGAGAGATTCCCCCGTTCGGCATGCCTGTCAGATGAAATCCCACATGCAGGAATAAAATGTAGCGTATCTCTCCCCACACGCCTGCGACCATGTGTCTGTACGAGCAGCGAATCCGGAGAGACTGATCCGGTAACCTTAAAGGAGCAAGGCTGTACCGTGAGCGTCCGCCTCGGATCTGTGTCTTCCTCTTTTCTACTTTTCTTTATGTACTTTTCCTTGTGAAGATTTGCCATTAGACTGATCCATATGCCACACATTGCCTGCAATGTTTTTCGCATGTTATTGTGCGCTGAGGTCCAACGTGAAGGTAAGCAGCCGGCGTGAACTTGCGTGCATGTGCGTGTGTTCCAGTGCCACACGGGGCCGTATGATTATACCATGTGGCCACACAGGTGGTTGTGGCATCTGTGAGTTGCCACATTGGGACATTTCTCTATCCTGGTTGTCTCATTTGGTTATTTCATGCAGTGATTTTCTGAAAGTAATACCAGAGGTTTAGAAGTGTTGAAGGACATCTTAAAAGTATTTCGACAGCCTCAGCAACAGTCTCTCAGGACTAGTGTAAAGCTATTTACTGGAGTACTGCTAGTTTAAGTTAAATCCTTGTGGGTTTGTGGTGTGACTCGCTCTCCCTCCCTTATTCCAACCCACAAGCTTACAATTGTAGCTTTGCAAATACGCTTAACACCGTTGTAATGCATTTCCTATGAATGTTTCTGACAATTTTCAGTCACTTAACCAGTGTTAGTTATGTTTCATGTATTGTTTTATTTGTTCAGAGTGCAGGTGCAGTGTAGGTAATATTAACATGGCTATCTCTGTATCTTTCTCTCTCCTGTTTGATCCACCAGAGCTTTTCAGCCCTCACTGTGGTTTAAAGAATAAAGGGTATTAAATAAGCTGGGAGCTGTTACTGCACCTCTCTCTCTCTCTCCTCTCTCTCTCTCTCTGCTGACAGAGCAGGAAGTTATCTGAGGTGCAGGTTATGGAGGTCTTCTGACAGCAGATGCTCACAGAAGCTGCATGAATTGACATGCCTCAGGCCGCATGCCTCCGCTGGCACGCATGCAGGAGGTTTTTGAGGGGGCTCATCTGGGTTTTCTTATGTCTGTAAACTGCCGCTTGTGTGGAGGAGGTGACGCTTTGCGTTTTCCGAAGCTTATAATGGATTTATCTTTGCTCTCTCATGCATCAGGCTGGCAGTAAACATAATGCTTAAAACGCAGGGGTGGACATGCTAGAGTGGGAACGACAGGAAGTGTGTGTGTAAAGAGACAGAGCCGAGCGGACGGGTCGAACGACTATAGCAATAATATAGTATCATTGTGTCCGATTCTTCAAGCTGGAATGTTTGTGTGGAAGGCAAGCGTAGGAGTATGTGGAGGGGGGGGGGTTGTGTAGGAGTGAGTTGTGTGGTTGTGTGTGTGGGAGGAAATGATGCCAGTGTGTGAGACAGTTTATGGGGGTGGATGTGTGTGTAAAGTGAAACAAAGTTTCATTTTTTTTTTTATCTAGTATTACTGGCTGTGTTATAACACACTTGATCTGTCTTTACCAGAACTCAGAGCAGGCCGGCAGTGTTCTGTAACACAACCCAAACTCTCACCCACATCACCGCCGCCACACGAAAAGCCTTTGAATGATCAGACTGCTGCAGGTGGTGCAGCTCAGATCTGCTTAGCAAAGGTTATATGTTAATTTTTTATAAAGGCATTAACAATTGATTCTCATTCAAATATTAAGTCACTTAGCATTTTTTAATGGTGAAATGGAATTAATATTTAATTGTGGTATTTACTGGAAAACAAACTTACAGACAGTATAAGCAAAAGTAGTTTATATGTGGTAAATGTTATATGTAGTTTATATGAGTTTATATGAGCTGATGGCAATTAACCTCCTATTATTTTTGGGGTCAATTTGACCCCATTCAATGTTTAGTGTCTCTAAATGCATGGTTGGCATCATGTTTTGGCTTGTTATTAAATGACTATTTAGGTAGTCAACAAATAAACAAAGTACTTGACACACAAACTTGGGTAAAAATCATATTCTGGGGGTTTAAATTGCTGGGGTCTTTAAATTGAGGGTAATAGGAGAGTTAACATTGTATATTCTCTTTAGATAATGATAGTGTCAGACAAAGATAGAGTTCAGTTCTTTACCCTCTTACATAAAGGGAAACACTCTGCCCTGATAGATGCACAGACATCATGCACATTAACACTCTACATTGTGTTTTCCAGTGTGCTTTGGTTTCATGGGGTTTTCTTCAGACTGTGTGGGGAGAGCGAGGCACCAAAACAGTTCTGACCCATCTGCTAAAACCTGTACAAGCTTTGAGTCATGCACTCATAAATATTTCACTCGTAAGTCTCCTAGAATTCTGGTGATGAATGCAGGAATGAAAGTTGCGGAAATTAAATCTGCAGCAGAGTATTGCAGGAGGGAATTGCATTTGATCCAATCAATTTCCTGTGAAAGAAAACAAGCCACGCCCTCTATTTTTTATTCAATATTCTGTGTCCCTAGGAAATACCTCACAAAACTGAAATTGGTTGCAACTTTACATTAAATTGCAAGAATGCCAGTCTGACTCAAGCTGGTGTATTTGTTGTGGGCAATTTAAATGGAATTTAAAAGCCAGTTTTTTAAAATTGCAAGCTAATGTGTTTTTTGTCTAAAATGCTGTGGCAGTGTGTGTGTATTGATGCATATTGCATGTAAAAAACAATTTCAGTAAATGGATTTAATATTGTGTCTAGCACATCTTGTTTAACTGTGTTTCACGCTTTAAATTCAGGGGTTTTGGTCATGCTAGCTTTGCTCTGTGTTTCTTTTGACTCTAACAAGCAGTGAGGCAGTGGTGTGGATTTTTGATGTCTTAGTTGCTCATTTTGAAAACCGTGCTGGTTTCTCTAGAGCTTTTGTCTAAGTACACAAGCTTTTGTCTCTTTGTGCTGGTGTTTGTTAGTTGTGGTTGTGTGTTGTGTTGTGAGTTTTACCTTGTGTTCTCATTATCTAGTAAAGCAAAGCTGCAACCACCCACTACAGCTTCATTAAACCTCTCTCTCTCTCTCTCTCTCTCTCTCTCTATCTGTCGCTCTATCTCTCTATCTCTCACACACACACACACACTCACACTTACTCGCTGTCTATCAATGTAACACATACACACATCAATAGCACATCCACAGCTTGTTCCTGTCAGCCACACAAACACACACACACTTACATAACAGCCTATTACAGTTAACCGGTGAAGTAGCTACTAAAATAACTACCAACATTTTTACCCTTTGTAAAAAGAATGGGACTGGTTCTTGTCATTGCCAAAATCACCACCAGCATTCCAAGACATTGCCAAGGTGTTGCCATGCAATGGTGTTTGTGTGTTTTAGCACTTACGCCTTCCGGTTAGCTCAACTGGTAGAGCATTGCGTTAACACCGCAAAGGTTTTGGGTTCGATCCCAGGGACGGCAAGTCCTGATAAAAAGAAATCTGTGTACCTTGAATTCACTGCAAGTCGCTTTGGATAAAAGTGTCTGCCAAATGAATAAATGTAAATGTAGCACATTGCCATGTGTTAGCTAATTTTACTATATTATAATTTAAACTAAATGCAACTAATAACTTATAATACACCTTTTTGTTTTAAAGAAAAACTCTTGTGTAGCACATGGCATAAGATTATGAAGATAGCTGACTTGTTGGAGCAGTTTAAAGCCCAATTGCAAAAAACATTGGTGTTGGTTTGGGCAAAAACACTGGTCAAACCAAACCTTGGGGAACCTTGGAGGTTAAACACTCTCGGGCCCAGTTCAGGATTCCTAGTGTGAATAAGCCCTGAGTCATGTGATTTTAAAGTGTTGTTACAGTACACAGCCCAAACAGAGCAGGAAGAGTTCCACATAAGGATCTAATAGTTTGGGTTGGGGGTGTGTTCAAATTCCTGTCCCTACCATTGCTTTGGAACTCTATGTTCTTGTAACATAGTGACAGGTTATGATTACATTACATCACAGAGGCACAAATTAAAGGTCTTGCTATTATACCTATCAGTCGTTGGCTTCCTAAGTAAAAATCGTGTTGCTGTACAATACGTCCGTGTGGACTGAGCCCCTTTATTTCCTGGTTCCTACTTGGCAGCGCTCCCTGCAGTAGACTCGCTGAGTGCCGCAGAATGCTGGATGCAGCGGTGAGGAAGTGATTCAGGGCCTCCCCACACACACTCACACACACAAACACGATGAACAGAGTTTCTGAGGCTGCCCGCGGAAAGGGAAGCCGCTGTACAGTGCATGCACACTTCTCTTCTGTCAGACCGAACGCCCACTCAAACACACTCATACACACACACATGCCCACACACACACACAATCAGAAGAGTATGCAGGAACAGAGAGAGAGGAACTCAGAGGTAAGATAAATAGACTTTCTGCATCTTGTCAAGTGTGGAGGGAGGCGGTCTATAAAACCGGAGTGATTAAGTGTAGTTTCAATGCTGGAGTTGTTGAATGTCGTAAATGTTGTGAGTTGCTGCTATAAACTGTTGTTCAAGAGCGTTTGTGGTTTCACGACAAAAACCTGCTAGAAATTACTGCAGTAAAGTGACTAGACCTGCAAGCTGGTTTTCGGTATCATTCTACATCATTTGTCATGTTTTTTTTAACTCTGTTGCTTTTAACTTTTGATATTTTTCTTCAGTGTTCTGATACCATCTCTCTCTCTCTCTCTTGCTCTCTTTATTTCTCTATTAAGAGAAGTGTTTCTTTGTCCATCATAATTTAGATACCCTTTCATTCTGTGATTAGTGATACACTTGTAAGGCTTGTAGCACTTAGGCTGAAGTACTGCAAGTAAACACTGCCAAACTTCCCAGCAAGCATGTGACTGTTGGCTGAGGTTGTATGTGTCTAAAGCTTTTGTGGTCAGGTCTGATGGCCTGATGCATGTTCGCTTAGGGGTGACGACACTTCCACTCAAAGGTACGCTACACACTTTTGTATTTATAATAGTGTGTATGAAGAACTACCAAGGTGGATAAGCACTGAACCTTGTGGTACACCGGTGCATGGCTGAACATCACCATAGGCTTTCACTGGGACAAAGTGAAAAATACTTTTGCAGACAATAAAACAAGATAGAAAGTAGAGAAAAAAGAGAGAGTATGTGAGAGGTGGAATGAATAGACATTATGTGAGCTGAACACATTCCCAGTCTGTGTTCACACGGTCTCTGTTGATCAGCTCCAATCAGAATCACTGAGTGTGTCCTTCATCTCATCAGTTCCCCTCAGAATAACGCCATTGTTCACACAGACTCTCATGTTTCGGCCTAACTACACTGTTGTTTGGAACCAGACTGTGTGTGTGTGTGTGTGTGTGTGTGTGTGTGTGTGTGTGTGTGTGTGTGAGCAAGCGAGAGAGAGAGAGTGTGAGTGCTCATGTTACTCCGTTACTATGCCTTGTTAGAGTGATAAACATGAGCATCTAACAAATGCAGCGACTGCTCCTGTCTCAAACTGACAAGTATTATCAGGTGCACACCTTCAAGTAGTCTTGCTATAGTCTGCACACTAGAAAGTTAACATTCAAAAACGTGTTCCTGTTTATACAGGATCACTCTGATTTATGCTTTATTCATTATTGTCTGTTTTAATATAAAATGGGTTTTCTGAGCATGGAAATGTTCCATAAAATTGAAGTGGCATAAATTCTGGTACACTTCTAAGGATAATATGACCCATGGTGTGATATATTTCATCTGGGAGTGTTCTTAGAACATTGGCCAGTGTTCTCTCAATGTTATAAAAGGTTTCTGTGGTAACATTAGGGCAACTTTATTATGCTTTTTACTTGTGTAAAACTTGTGTTAATATCAGAAAAACGTTTTTACAACCTAAAACTGTTAGTTGGGTAAGTGGATGGTTGGTGACTTAAATAGGCCCACCTCAAAGTCAATCATATTCTAAGCTCTTTATGTAAGTCTAGGGGATTTCATTTCATTCCTACATCTGATTGCATGATAAGTTACAGCACATCTCTGCTTTATCATTCATGTCTGTAACTCACAGGGGGTGCGTTTCTCTAATACACCCAAAACCACCTAAAATACCCAGAATGCATAATGAAGCCTTTGGGGCCAACCATTAATGCAGAATAAAACTGATTTAATCAGCACACTGTGAGTGATGCCTGCCCCCCTCAGCACTCAGCACTCAGCACTGTTCCCTGTTCATCCCCTTTATTGTTAATTTTAGTAATTTAATCATGAATTTATTGACATTGTCAGGACTAATTGGTGGAGATGCTGAATAGTGGAAAGTTCATGACCTCGGGACTGAAACGTACAGTAAGCACTTTGTTTGAGTTTTCTTCAACGGCTCTTCTTCTCGTCCCACAGTCCCAAAACACTTTGTGACAGGAAAAATGACAGGAGGCCATTTTGGGGCCAGAAGCCTTGTTCTACGAACGTCAGCAATCTCACCATCTTCTTGTAACTTTGACCATGGCGCTCATGTGTTGTTTGTTAATTAATTTTTGTGAAATTGTGCTTCTATTTTAAACACAGACGCAGTGAGACAGTGGGAGGGTCTGTGGGTCCTTGCTGTGTGTCCTTTAGCTGCTGTTGGCCGCCTCAGAACTTTGTCGCTCATTATGGTTAGCGTGCAACCTGGATGCTGCCGCAAGGCAGGACAGAATTACACTCAACCCAACTGGAGAGCTTCCACCCACTGCCTGAAGTTGTTTTCAATTTGTCTTCCAGTCTAGTCTGGGTTCCAGGTTCCTGTCTAGTTTTGTCCCGTATGGACCAGCCTACATTGTGTTTGACCTTCTGGTCCATTAAATAAGTTTAGGTTTCAACCAGTTTGTTAACAAAAGGTTGACCAACTTTATCAGCAGGGATATGTCTGTTGGTCCACTAGCTAGAGCAGTGGCAAACTAGCCTGGACTAGCACTCATGCTAATCTGAGCTGGTCTTTTCTTATGAGGAAAATAAGATTAATTGCCACAGAACAATACATTTATTGATAATGCTTTTGCAATTAAATTGCATTCTGTTGTGAAATAAAGTCTAATGCTAAACAAACCTGCTACTGTCCCACATGAGCTACAATATTCCTACACTGTTCTGTTTTATTGGAGATAATTGCATGTCGCTGGGTGTGATTACTGACAGTGCTGTTATGATTAATAGAGTGATTAGCCCGGTGCTACTGGCTGTTTTGTTGGGAAAGATACTATGTGAATCTTAATTAGGTTTGCCATGTTGTGTGAGTAAACCCACGCCATAGGCTTGCATAACCCAATGCCACACTTCCGATTTGTAATCCAGCTAGAATATTTTTAGCAATATTTTTGCTTTTATTTCAAGCATGTTTGTGAATCTGTTTTCCTGATTATTGTTAACTCCCTTGATACAGCTATTTAGTTCATTTATTACTTTTTTTGTTTGTAATATTTGTTCAAAGATTTGCAGTTAATGAGTTTATTATCTTGAGAGGCACCGTTGACACACTGATGTAAACTGCAGTTCTGTTGTAGGAAAACAGATTTATTCTTTCCATCATTCTCTAAATTGGAAAATGGGTTCAGTTTCCCAGTAGGAAAATAACACAGAGGAAATTCAATTAGACAAAATTTGAAAGTCAAACTCAGAAGAGTGAAGCGTCAGTTCTGGTCAGGGAGTCGTTTTCACTGAGTCCCGCTTGAAACATTGTTCTACTCCTTTAATGGATCTCCCGAGAGGTGCCTCACAGCTCATATCTAATTGGCCTCTACCGCTGTAATTAAACAGAATAAAATTTCTAATTAATTTCTGCTTTGCTTTATGAGTTCAGCACCAGATGTTCAGCCTCAGTCTTCACTGAGGCCGTGTGAACCCTGTAACATATTGACACTGTCCACAAAGGGCCTTAAAAATGGCTGTCTGGGTCAACACATTACCATCATTCTAACCTCGGAGCCAGTTTGACTAGTGCTTTGATTAATTCTCAAGTCATTTATAATGCACGTCAGTATTAGGTCACTTACAAGTCACTGTATAACAATGCATTGAATTTAAGAGATTGAAATTGTTAGTATTGTATCAAAGTATGGATAGCTTTAAGTTTAATAAGTAGTTTACTTGAAATTGCATAAGATTTCGAAATCCATATGGGCTGAAGCTGTGTGTCATATTCTGAATTCAAATTGTGAATAACACATAGGAAAGAGGTGTATCTATCCCAGCCTGCCACAGACTGCTGATGCGTTACAGTAAAGCCATAATGTAGCCCAGGCTGGATATGCAAGGATGCACTGAGTGAGTGCTGAAATATTAATGCTGAATGGATGGAGGGTTAGAAGCAGGTAGACTTCATTCTGATGTTAGTGCAGCAATGAAAACAAACCTTCTAGACATATTACTGTACTGCAGGCTTGTGCGGCTTTTATTGACTTTTATTGAGATCTTCTGTTGTTATAATGTTAGGGAACTAACACAGGCTGAAGGATGCAGCTGTGTTGATGTTAAGGGTCCACAAAAGGGGCACATACCTTTTAAATCATAAAATAACAATTGGATATTTTAGGGTGTTAGACATGCAAAGGGTGAAAGAATGAAGCCATTTGGGGCAGACTCATAATTTTGCTTTGGTATTTTAACGAAATGCAGATACGATTGACTGGTTTTGTATACAGATGTCTTTCCAATTGTATTTTCCATATAAAAATTGATTATTAAAGACAGCATTTAAAGCAGGCTGCAATCCTGCAGTGAAGCGCGGGTAAGTGCGCCCTCTGCTGGACAATCCTCTCATATATTTACAGCAATGACGCTTAATCTTAATGCTCCCCTATCAGGCACAAATATAGTTAAAGACCCCTCATGCAATTTCTACCTAATAATACATTATAGAGCTTGGGATAAACACCTACAAATATGCATATTTGTTATATTAAATAACCAAACGCTTGCTTCATCTTAAAGCCCCCTTGGAAGTTTCTTGAAGCCCCTAGTGTGCCTCAAGCCCTGGTTATGAAATATTAAGTTGCAGTACAGTTCACTGAAAGAACTTACATCAGCTGCTTGGTGTTAATGAGAATATCAGCACTTCTAAGCAGCATGGCCACGTTTACTAATTATCTTGTGCCGTATGGATTTTGCTGTTATTTTTCCATTGGTTTTGTAATTAGTGTGTCTGCGGCACATCAATCACATTCATTGCAATTCTTCACACATTCAGACCAAATGCAGACCTAAGTCCTGTATTTGTAATTACAGTTAATGTAAAATTCACGTCCTGTTCTGGTGCTTGAAATATGTACTCTGAAATGTTTTAAAATGAATCAGGAGCTTGTATTAGGGGAAAAATGAGACGCTCGGCACACATGGGTTGGTTTTAAACGGTAAGTAATGTTTTGTTGACCGAAGCCAGATTTAATTTTCTCATGCCAACCATGCGAACGACAATTTACTCTCTGACCATTAACCGTGCCGTCAGTTTAAATCACAGCTGATTCGCTCTCAGAATATCAGGCACAGCTGAGTAGATTCCCAAAATAGAATGACCTTAAAATACATTTTATTTGGACTGTATGTGAGGCCCTTTTTATTACTATTTCTAAATTTTGTAACAATTTAAAACCTTACACTATCAATTTAATAATAAAATGTTTGATATGTGATATATAGCGTTAAACGTTCTACTAACGTTCCTGCAGGTATGTTTTTGCATTTTTAAGAAACCTTTTGAAAAACATTGGCTAATGTTCTGTAAATGTTCCCCATTAGTTGAGCAATTTCTTTAATATGTTTAGAGGGAGGGAGGGAGAGAGAGACAGACAGAGAGAGAGAGACAGACAGAGAGAGAGAGACAGAGAGAGACAGACAGACAGAAAAAGAGAGACAGACAGACAGAAAAAGAGAGACAGACAGACAGAAAAAGAGACAGACAGACAGACAGACAGAAAAAGAGACAGACAGACAGACAGAAAAAGAGAGAGACAGAAAAAGAGAGAGAGAGAGAGAGAGTAAATATTTGAGGTATTGTTCCTGAGGCTGTATATGTTGACAGTGGGAGCTCTCTGTTTGTGTGTTCAGGATTATTCCTAAAGCATCTTTGCCCAGCACTTAAAACAGTTTGCACACGTACAAAGCACACACATACACAGACCATTACATGACTCCCAAAGGCTTTAGTCAAGACCCACTCACTGTGTATCTTATGTGTCTGACTATGGATTCATGGTAATTAGCTTTAGCCTCTGTGTGATCAGAATGAGAAACACATTGCATCACTTTTAGCTGTGATCACAGGATTGATGTAGTTTTTACACCTTGGCGTGTCTTATAATGCGTTTGGCGGGGAGGTTGTGTCGGCACGCCAAGATGTAATTTTAGCTTCCCACAACAATGGCGCATTAAAGGAACAGTTCACCCCAAAATGAAAATTCACTTTTCACCCACCATGTGGTTCTAAAAATGTGTGACTTTTTTGTGTGCAATACAACAGAGAGTTACTTCAGAATGTTTACCTTCGCACCTCACACAGCAACACAGCAAAAGCGTTATGTTACCAGCGACTAAAAGCATCATAAATCTAATTTGGTCTTTAGAGTTTGGTGTGCCAAGTTAAATTTTGGTCTTTATCTTACAGAAAGCTATCGCATGACCTCAGAAGACTTGAAACAAAGCACTTGCGTCTACTGACAGGCCAACAAGAGCAGCTTTACAGTAACATCCATCAACATTTCCCGCCCATTTTAGCTGATCTATTCCTTTAAGATTCTCAGCTGGATCTTTGTTTACAGCATAAATTCACCTCAATGTCATTCTTCACACGCATTTGAAACTTCCTGCAGAATCTCACACTACCTCAAGTGTCCTACAGAGTCTTTGTACGGGCACACAGCCATTCTGCACACTGTCTGGGTTTGGCAGTTAGCTGTACAGGCTTGTAAAGCGCCCCTTTGATCTCAGATTCATCTCCCTGAGTTGTTGTGGTGATTTGTTTGTTATCACATCTGTTGTCGGGATCTGATCTAGATTCATGCTCCGGTTGGAAAGATGCCTGCTGAGAACTCCAGCTTAGTTTGAGGGATAACTTGAAGGATATGTTGCGTTTTGGATGCCGGTACACAGCATGAGATGGGAGCCCTTACTCTATATGATATATTCACAATCATAATAATATGTTAAGTTTATTATTTAACTTAAACCTTTAAGTTATACAGATACAACTGAAGGAAAACTTTATCAGTAACTAGAGGCTTCAGTCTGACACAAGATGTTGCGTGGGTCTCATGGTTTATATACTATTATTTGGAATAATATATGGACTAGTAAGTGACAAACTGCACATGTATGGGTAAACTATTGCTTTGTTTAGCAGTATTGTCCTAAATAGCTAGCGATAAACCACATTAGAAGACTAACTTCAGCTCAGTTTTGCAGGTGAACAGCATAGCTATGCTGTCCTCACTAACCAGCAAACTCATGTTGCTCCAAGCTGTTTTTTTCAACAGGGACATAAATATGTATTTTTTAAATGTTTCGTATAAACATTGAGAGATTAATGGCTGTTTTTTTGGGGCTGAGATTTCCATGGATGTGTGAAAATTAAAGTGTTCACAATTCTTACAGTGTTTCTTAAGGCTAAGAAAGCTCTTTATATGGAAATGACTAAGATGGTTTTTAAAGAAAGTTAGTTATTTACACGTATTACATTTATTCATTTGGAAGACACTTTTATTTAAAGTGACTTACAGTGAATTCAATGCAAGTTTTTTTCAAGTACATTAATTCCCTGGGTTCAAACCCACAACCTTTGCATTGCTATTGCATTGCTGTACTAGTTAAGCTACAGGATATTAAAAGAATTGTATGATATATAATTTAAATATATAAGAATTGCAAGATAATATATAAGAATTGCAAGATATAATTTAAAATTTGTAATTTCTGATACTAAAGCACAGGGTGTTTGGTGGTACACTGCCTAAATAGCTGAACTGACCCGATACAGGACAGTCTTCCAGTCGAGATTTAAACGGTGTGTGCATCCTCGCCACGTGCATGTGCGTTTATTGATGCGAGAGCGCGTGTTCATGCTCCAGGCGCACTTTTGCTCAGCCAGGAGTAAAGATTCTCTTACACGCCCCCCGTGCTTTCTCTCTCTCTCTACGTCAGCGCTCGTAACACGAGTGCAGCTCTCCCGCTGCGAGAGGAATGTCTCCAAAAGCGAGGAACCCCATCCGTCTCAATCCAATGCTGTGCCACTGTAAGGTCGGGTGCCATGACAACACCCTGTCACTGATGTTTGGTTGCAAGGTAGGTTCTCGCTTCGTTTCATTCCTCAGGAGAGACGCGCTGTTGCATGTTTGCTTTCAAAATTGCACATCAGCAGTTTAGCGATTCTCTCTGTTTTTTTTCCCCTCTCTGCAAGTTTGGGAAGTTAAATATGAGAGGAATATATGCAACAGCTGGCAACATTTTTGAGTATTGCCAGTTTGTAGACGATCTATAGGAATGTTTTTGCATCGCATGTGTTGCTTTAAGTCATAGTGACAGATGTAAAGAGTTAATATCTTTAAATGTTTGAAATGTCACTCTGATGAAGAGGTTAAAGGTCGGGAGTGCTGACACAATCACAGGGTCATTGTTGTATTAGTTGTTGTGCTGTGTTTGTTTACTTCAGTTATTTCAGATGGCAGACTGTAGCACAGCAATGCTAATAAAGTGACTGTAGGTGAAGTCAATTGCAGCTGCAGAGGGAATTCTGGGATTGGTGCTGTGATGTCATTGATTTGTATTTATAAATGTGATGGAAACATGCCTTTAATTGGCATAAAGTGTTACATTAGGAGAGTACTGATGTATTAGACTCAGAATGAACCGGCTAGCTTCAGTGTGAACTGAATGTATCCTAGTATGTAGTTTAAAGTGCTTGAAAGCTTTTTACACACACACACACGCACACACACACAGATACACAGAGCTCCATAAAATAATTAGAATCATCACCATAATATTTTTATTATAATAATAATTGTGATATTAATTTAATATTGTCATCTTATGACATATTGATTTGTTTTCCTCACATTATCACTTTCCCTCACAGAGTTGCTTTGGATAAAGGCATCTACCTAAATGTAAATGCTAAATGAAAGGTACTTGCAAAGTGCTGTTTGAGATAAAAGAATTAGATTTGCAGAATGATTAGGCAGTTTTATAATTTGGTTTAATCTCTCTATCAGTTGTTATACAGAGTGGAACCTGTAATCGGAGTGTACAGTAAGTCTGCGGCTTCAGGAATTAGCTCTCGCTGTGTAAGCAGTCACAAGTTATTGCTGCTTTAATTAACCCAGAATTATATGTTCAGATTTTAGCAGCAACTGTAAGAACACTATGTAATATCTGACCAGAAGTGTTAGCATAATGCTTTGGCTCAAAGCTGAGGTTCCTTTAACGTTCCGAGTTGCCCAGAATCTTGCTAACATCATTATTATATATATATCTTTGCTCTGTTATATGACATGTACATTTCTCATCATCACCCAGCTGTTCTCACACTGGGACATGCTCAGCGGCCATTTTGATTGGCTCGCCACCAAATTGCCCAAATGGGGTTTGTAGTTCAAAGGAGATTAGGCATGACCAAAAAATTACAGTTTAAATGTGTTGCCTCAGACCTCTGTGGGGTTTGCAAGTTTTGCAATGTCTGTTGATACAAAGTCATAAATTTGTTAAGACTTTCTGGGTAACTGTAACAATGGTGCATTTATTATTGATAAAACAGTTAAATACATTTTAACTGTAAATGTCACAAAAGGGTCATCAACCTCTGCTATTAGTTGAGAGATCTGTGAATCTGTATGTGTTTGTGTGAGTGTGTGCTGGTCATGTGAAAACACAAAAGGACACAGATGTGTTTTATGGCATGTGTATATCAATGTAAGCATGTAAACAAATGCCTTGAAAAATACAAAACAGTGTTTTAAGTTTAATTTAAAAATGCTATGAGGTAAAAATTAGGAGTCTTATGGAGAGTCCCTGTAAACTGTGTGTATGCGTGTGTAGAATGCAGGGGTTTTTCCCCTGATCTAGATATTACTGTTGTGCGACTGTGCTGAAGGCTTCTACCTCTCTCGCCCCGTTCTCTCTCTTTCTCTCTCTGGGAGATGAAGATGGCAATATGAGGTGGCATGGCTGAGGGCTCTGTGCTGGATTGTGTGGAATCTCCTCGTGATTGTGAGCACTGACCCCTTTTCCAGCAGCCGATGAACCCAGAGCTTGTCATCGTCAGCTCTCAGGCATCTCTCATGCAGGGGTTAAAAACTGTTCGTAACAGTCTTTCTCTTTTAATCTGAAGCTAATGGGAAGCCGCAGATTTAGATCTTGATCCAAATAAACACAATTTATTTAAATGTGACATTTATCATTTTGAAGTGCGTTTAAAAAGTGTCAGTTCACACTGTGAGAAGATTTCCAGTAAACGACAATAGATAAAATAAATGTTGTTTATTGACTCATTAAAATAAAGTATTAGTGTTCAAACTGACTGACACACGCGTATTATATATATGTATATATACTGTACAAACTACAATATATATTCCATATATATAAATACACACACACACACATACATATACATACTGTATATATGAGAGAGAGAGAGAGAATTTTTACAGTTTGTACAGTATAAGTCCTGGTTTAAAGATCTCCAGATTATCTGCATGAGCTCACATACAACTATGTTAGAGTAACTAGCCTGAACAAAACATCTTTGCTCCAATTGCTGAGCTGTGACAAGTGACCTGGCTTTTATATCTAAGCATAGGAGTAAGACCATTAATGAATGTTGACTCAGTCACACACACACACAAACACACACACTTACTCTTCTGTCATTAAGCCTGATATTTTTCAGATCCTGTTGATTTTATTTGAAACAACTGATATAAACAGACAGACTGTATCCAATGTGTTTCATGTGTGGTGTGAAATGTGCTTTGAGGCAGAACATGTTTCTAAAATTCAGGGGGACAAACGCATCACTTAAATGACTGATGATAAAAGTGCTTCCCCAGTTTTTGCCAGATAATTGGGGTTTTCTGTTCTTGTTTTTATCTATGGTCCAGATGTGCACTGCATGTGTCTGTGAGTTTTGTGTAATGGTTACATAATATCTTTTTATGCAGTTAGAAAGGAAAGACAGCATATGTTGTTCTAGTGGTTGCAACACAATTTCAGTTCCAAACCCCCTTTGGTTTTTTCTTGTTTTTAATGAAGCCCACCCAAACCCCCTAGAGTCTCTGCAGCCCACTAACATTATAATGCGTCCCCACACAGACCCCTTAAGACCGCATTTGCATCTTTATTTTGAAATGCGTTTATTGCTTCCTACTTATTCAGTTCCCCTCGTTACGTCTGCAACAACAAACAGATTAGCTGTGCCTGGCAATTTTTCAGTTTTCTTTAAAGAAATGTTTCTGTGGGCTTATCTGCAAATGCTGTAATCTTCAGGCCGCATGACGGATGTCCTCAGGGGCTTTCTGAACATTTGCTGAAGGGAAAAAAGGAGAAACAGGTTAAACGCTGGAAAAAATCCTGTCAAAATTTCTGATGATTAATGAAACTCAAGACGCCCTAGCAGATAATCCAGCTGAAAGCTTCTTTAGGCGTTTAGAAGACAAGAAGTTTAGTGTTTACACACATACATAAATAAGAATTCTAAGATCATGTTATTATTGTTACCGGTTTGACTTCCATGCCGTTTCTAGTTGGTTAATTCTGGTTTGGTTAGTTGACCATGTTTATTGACTGGTTCAAAATTGAAATTTTAGATTACAGTAAAGTATTGTAGTAAAAATGAATGTAGAAGATAAAAATGAATCACTTCAGTCCTTGTGAAACTTGTAAAAGGGCCTTCTGCCTAACCTGTGTAGGAGCTGCACCACAGCAGTCATGTTCATGTGTGAGTGTGGATTTTATACATATTCCCCTACTAGGAAATTCCCATACCATTATGATATCCAGCGGTAAGCATAAGACCTGCTATTAGTCGGTGCTGGAAAATTACAGGTAATAACCGTGTAGAAAGAAAACGTCAGAAGCAGGAGGAGACGGTGATGGGCTTTGAGAGAGGGAGACAATAGCAGCTTTTATTTAAAGGCCAGTCATTTGCATGACCTGCTGCCTTGTGGAAACCCTGGGGAGAACCTTCTCAGCCACCGGTCATTACTCCACATTAATTTCATTTATCAATGCCTTCCCATACAATAACAGAAGAGTTCAACATTCAGCTTGTGTGTGCGGCATTCATTTCAATGGAAATGTGAAAATAGCAAATGCCCATAGACAGTCAATGGACTCAATCGACTAACTGCACAATACAGTCTGTGGATAAACTAGGAACTTAAAGGAACATTTTATGCAGTAGAATAGTCCTGGAGATATACATACAGATTGACACAGAACCTTTTAGGAACCTTTATTGTGTATATTCACTGTGTATACAGTAGGCAGTGTTTCTTGTAGTATAAACTGGTAGAGCATTGTGTTAGCATCTCAAAGGTTGTGGGTTCAATCCCAGGGAATACAAGTACTAATAACAATTGCATAAATGCGTCTGCCAAATAAATAATTGTAAATACAGAACAACTTTTTCTCTGTTGATTGTGACCTGGAATCACAATGGTAATAATGTTCTATCTGAGAACTTTCATTCTGCTGTTGTCCTCCTGCGACCTCCACCCTCAGATAAACCATCACATATGTCAGTAAACACACTGCCAGCTGACTGGACACATCACAGTTTACAGTCCAAAAATCCTTGTTCTTAGACTAATCTTATGACCCGTTCACCTATGCTCCCTCACATTTGACCTTCACCTCACGTAGAACCTACATGTTCTCCGTAGTTCTAGAATGATTTCCCACAATCTACAGAAGATTTAGGAGCTCTTGTAGTCCTGCTTTATTCCGGCTGTTTCTATGAGGATTTAGATAAAGAGAACTGAGTCAAGGCATGGTATTATACAGCACATCTTCTCAGTGAGGTGTAGGGTAATTACTCAGTGCTGTGTGTGGAGTCGTATCATCAGAGGGAATTAAAGCCCTGATGTTCTTAGCATGTGGCTTATGTGAGTACGCTTCACACGAGGGGGTTCTGACTAAATAGTGAGAAGATCAGCTTCATGCTGATGATGTTTGCTGTGCCATGCTGAGATGTGCTTCAGAATGTCAGAACTTGTGTTTTTCTCAGATGCCAGGTCTTGACCCAATTTTCTCTTGCTAACATGCAGTTGTCGTTTACGCTAGGCTGTTTGTTACTGCTAGCTTGTTGTAGT
Source organism: Yasuhikotakia modesta (assembly GCA_036877545.1). NCBI lineage: Eukaryota > Metazoa > Chordata > Actinopteri > Cypriniformes > Botiidae > Yasuhikotakia > Yasuhikotakia modesta. Next base: position 172,768 of record JBAJNP010000015.1, read on the forward strand.
CAGGCTAACAGGTGCTGCTTTATTGTGACTTTTGAGTATTCAAAATAAAATATTTTTATTTTGACCTGTGTGTGTATAAAGTGGCCACACTTCTGGCCAACTCAAAAATGTGTAAATGTGTTTGCATTAGATAAAATGTCAAACAACATGGCAATTGTTTTAAGCGAGATACCAAAAGCCCAATTTTCAGGCAAACGTTTAACAAAAGTTGCTGTACATTTTACATTTTTTAATCTTGACTGGTGTTGTTGCTGTAACTTAGTTAATAGGTCAAAAATAATATTAATAATAATATTAGGTTGAAAGAATTTGTTAAGCCAGGTTGATTAAACTTGAAGATTTAAGGCAGCAAAGTTTTTTATTATAGTCCAGATGCTACTTACTGTATTCAGCCATTTTGTTCTTTACTGTAATTAAAGATGTTCGGTTTTAAGTGTGACGTGTGTGTCTGTGTACATGTGTTGCTGTTTTTTCTCCAAGGCTTCTTCCCTGATTATTATAATGATGAGCGTTGTGTGGCTGTTGAATGACTCCTGTACAGTTATTATTCAGCTCAACTGGCTGTGATTGGTTGGTCACAGTTGGACTCCTGTGTGTGTTTTCAGAACAGGCCCCCGGCTGTACAGGGCTCCCAGCACCAAAGCCATTCTCCAGCATGTGCGAACCCAGCGCTGATGAACTCCCCCTGGGTGAGACAGAGGGGGTCTCGCCGTACCCGATTCTCTCTATTCATCCGCTGTGTTGAGGGCGGAATTGCATCATGCTGTTTTATGCATTTTACTGTTGTCTTCAACCATAATGATATCATTGCCTGTCATTAGAATTAAAGATTCATGGCATTTGAAACCTAGTCAGTCTAGCTTTGCATGCATGAAACATGCTGCTTTGTTAGATCCAATATTATCTGCATTCAGTAATTCTAATAACTCTTTTAAAGCTCTTTTTAGGCCATAGCATGCCAGCATCAGCTCTTTGCTTCTCTTACTGTGTGCGCATGAGGTTGAGCATTTTTAGCTTCTTACAGAGCAAACATGTGTACCTTTACATATATATATCTTTACCATACATCATGCTATATACAACAGACTAAGGTGGTTAGCTGGTCTGAGCTAGTTTTAGCTGGTCTAATTGCCCTGACCGAGTGACAAGTGTCCAGACCCCTCAAAAACCAGCAAACCTGCTTAGACTGGTTGATGTTTTTGTTTGTTTTTCTAGACTGCTTTGGTTCTTTAACCAGCTCATTATCTGTGCTAAATAAGGAATTATGGGATTTTGCTGTCATTTGCTTCTTTACCTCACAGGGCATGATCTCATTGGCTGATAATCACATACAAGTTACGTGTTCTAGTTTCCTGCAATGGATTGTGGTATATCTTTGTTACTTATTCTCACCTGTTTTTCCTGTTGTTTCTCTTTTCCCTTTCTCTTCCTTTTTCTTTTACGGATTTAGTACCGATATCAGGATGATGACTCTCCTCCTCCAGAACACAGTTTTCCTAGACTTACCAACGAGGTTCGAGCACCAGAGCTGGTGCATGTGTCGGAAAAGAATCTTTCGGAAATTGAGAATGTGCACGGCTACGTTTCCCACTCTCACATTTCACCGCTTAAGGTAAGTCACCCTTTCCCGGGCCACCAAATCAGGGCCTGTTGTCACGACGACCCTCCTCACCCCACTTTCTCTCTCACCCTCTCTCATTATCTGTGGGTTTGACTGGTTGTCTTATTGTGTCTGTTTTTCATGCCATGAATTCATTCACACAATAAAAATATTTTAAGAGAAACTGTAATGTTTGTTTTGTTTTGGTTATGAGTAAATTTAGTTTTTTTATTATTATATGTATCATTTTATCATTTCTATTTATTAGTATTTAATAGTAAACCAGAGTTATTAATTTTTTTAGTGGTTAGATTAATGACTGATGTACTATAATATTCTCTAATCACTGCATAATACAGCCTTTAGGAAGAATTAAATATGCTTTTTATATAAGCAAGGTGTAGTACTGTGTAGCCAGGGTGTATATTTCACCAATATGTGTGTTTACTGAGTGTAAACCTACATTTTGCTGTTGCAAGCTCAGTGCTTTTACAGAAGCATTATTTCCTGTCCAGAATGCTCAGTGGCTAAACCTTGTCAAAATCATGTGACGTTGCTCACAGAAATATAATGAGGTAATATTATTTTCAAACACTAGATGGAGCTCAATTGCCTGTTTTAAGGCAGACAGACTGGGGCAAAATTTTGAACCTTTGAATGACAATAAGTAGGTTTAGTAAAGTAATAAAAAAAGTTTGTCTTTTAGTCATTTTTGTAACAGTGCATTTCATTGTAAACATAATATTGGTTTATATTATTTAGTAATGCTACTGAGTCATGTTTTGAGTGAAAGTGTTTCAAGAACATTTTCCAATACATCATTGTACACAGAAAACACATTTCCTCAGGTTTGAAAGATCACATATGACTCTGCCTGAGACACGTTCTGTTTCAGACAGACATTAACATTTGATTGGCTGGAAATGGTCCAAACGCTCTATGCTGTTTGTTTTATTTGACCTGAGACTGTATCCGTTTTATTCTTGTGAGTGTATAGACATGTGTGAGGTGTTGGAATGATCAGAATTCTGTATTCATGTCTCTTGGGCAGACAGTGTTTTAAAACCTGAATCATTCTGTTTTGCCATGAGCCATTTCCTGCTCAGATAACAGTTCAGAAACAACCTCTGTCCCAGAGCTGTGATTTCTTACCAAAAACTCACTCTTGTTGAGTTACAACAACATGGGAGTTTAGTATAAAACACACGTTCAGTCAGGAACTCACACACAATCCGTTTTATTTTTCTTGGCCTCAGTGAGAAGAAAAAGAAATTGCATCCAGGCCCATAAAATAATGATTTAAGATCGTCTGTGACCGGCGCTCACTTACCGTCTCCCGTGTTTCAGCAAATCAGTTATTGTAATTAATATTTATTCTCCAAGCCGCGTCTGGCGCTATGACAGAAAGTACCTAAGGAGCAAAGATGTGAATAACAGAAAAATCATTTTTGTCAAAAACATGCTTTTTATATTCATAATATTCATTTTTAAAACAATGTTTTGGATTCACTTATTGAAGTTTAATGACAAAAGTGCTAAAGTGACTGACTAATATTTCCTAGGAGTTTCGAAATTTCACTTTAGGGTATCCGTGGCAACCAGGTAATGTGAAAGAAACCTTCACATTCATAAATTCGAGAGAGTGATGAGTTTTATTTTAGTGTGCCTCCTAGATTTCTTGTCATTCTTATATGTGCCTATAGTAAAAAATGCAGTTATCATTCTCAGCTCAGCCATTCTTATCACTTCCTGTTGCACAGAGTTTGCTGTGAGAACTTGTCTGTTTTGAGAGGGTCAGAAGATCGTTGTGGAGGTTGGGAGACACAATAACCTTAAAATAACAGCCTCATCTCTACATTCTCATCCAACCATCTCTCACCTTCTCCTGTTCTCTCTTTTACTTTCTCCTTCCATGCATCTTTACACGTTTTTCTCATCCCTTCTTCACGCTCTTCCCTCCCTGAGCCCAGCTGACGCTATAGTGATGCTGTTTTGTATTTTCTCGTCTGCAGCCTGCACTGGTTACCCGGTTTGATCTAACATACCCAGGTGTGACCGCAGCAAACTACCTGGCAAGTTTGTGACTTTCATTTTGAATGTGTCTTCTTCCTCGTTGTGTTGTCGTTGTCGTGGTGGTTCATCTGTGCTGAGGAACATTTTACATCAATGTTCTGACACGGTTGTGACATCAGCATGAGATTCTTCAGAGGGTATGAAGTAACAGTTTTGGATCATCAGACCGAATCTCCCTTTGAAGAACTTCCATTTGTGCGGTGAAATCACATTTGTTTTTTTGAAAATATGGTTGGCGTAAACACAATCAGTTTGTGTGTTGTTGTTCTTTTTGATTATTTTACCTGTGATGTCTGTTTTTAGGGGAATGCATTGTTTAAAGTAATTGCTGCTGATATTTTGATGATCTGTTTGGATATGAAGACATTTGAAAGCAGACTGTGTGTGTGTGTGTGTGTGTTTGTGAGTGAGATTGTAGGCTGATGTGGTTTTTGTACAAATCTCACATAAGCCATAAGTGATAGTACAAAGTCTGTATGACAGGTACAGTTTGTGGTCTGGTATCTTTTTGTACCACCTTCCTTGTTACACCTCCATATCTTCTAACACACACTTTTTACCCATCCTTTCGTCCTTCTCAGACTGTTATTTGTGCTAATGCTACGACCTCAGTCGACCATCACCATGACAGCCTGTCCTCTCCAAGTCTCCAGCTTACGCCAGAGACACTCCACAGAAAATTAGCTAACAGCTTCAATATGTGGAGCTCTCACGCCTTTTTTTGACTGACATGCAAATTAATCCTCAGGCAAACAAAGCAACGCAATCTAACGCTAGTAAATAAGTTGGTGTGCTGTTTAGGAACCAAGCTAGTGCATCTGATATCAAATTTGTTCATTAAATGACATGGTATAGTCATTATAAGGCTGGTTCTGACTAACATTCTGAAGTTGGGAGTTTGATTAAGAATGCAGAGAAATATAAGTGTCATTTCCACACTGCCCTAAAATATTTGGCACCAACATAGTTTATCCAAAAAGATTTCTTTCATTCTTATCAGACATTGTTTAATCATGTAAACCTGTATGGCTTGCTTGCTTTTGTAAAATATGAACATATAAGAAATGTTATACTGACAGACTCGGGCCCCATTTACTTTCATTCCATGAAAAAAATGCAATGAAAATAAAGTGTTACAGGGCTGGTTAGCACCTAACATGGCTTTTGTGTTGTTCACAGAAAACAGAAAGACACAGATTTGGAATAACGTGAGCGTGAATAAATGAGGACAGAATGTTTGCTTATTTTAGTACCTCTTTCACTGTTAGAAGCTAGTGTTTGTTGAAGCACTGTAAACTAGCGGTTCCAAGCTACAATGTGGACCAGACTTTATGCCAATAATCAAAAGTGTGGCTTCCTGAGACTAGTAAGAGCTCTCAGTCCTGATGCATTCTATTCAGCAGACAAACGTGTTGATTAAATCTCTATCGACTTTCTTTGCATATAATTTCCAGCTTTGCCGTCCCCTTGTGGCTCGGGAAGAGTGAATGTTAGTCTTCTGTGCCAAGAGGTGAGCAAGAAACATAGCTCCATTATTTTCCCGCTGAATCACTGTAGGGCTAAACATTATGAATCAGCTCGTACGCCCATCGTCTGTCCTTAGCTGCGGTCCACCTACTGAAAACCTGCTTTAGCTCAACGTGCTGATTGTACCGCTGCACAACGCCACCTTGTAAACATGACAGGTGGATGGTGTGATATTGATCCCGGGCTTCATTATTGAATAGCATAACCTCCAAAAACCAACACACACCTCAGAATCACATATTAGCCGCCCACCAGACGAATCAGCGAACGAATCTGTGGTTTTAATGAGCACAGCAGGGAAGAGTGGATCTACTGATATTTATTAGCAGATTTGGTGTGATTGAGAGGCTTTTTTCTTCCTGAGAGAACACAGCACAGAGAGATGGTGAGAGACGGGAAGGGCTCAGGTTAATGGCGATTGTTTGGTTATCTCAGCTCCCCGGTGAGATGATTACTTCAGAGTCAGGACTCTGTCTGAGCACAGGTCACACTGCAGGACCGGGCTGATTGTCTGGGAGACGAGTTCTGGGTGGAATTAAAGATCAGGCAATTATCTTACAGTGAAAGTAATGTGGAAAGACCCAGATACATTAATTAATATGAAGTTTAGCACTGTTTGAGCGGGCTAGTGGTAAAAGATGTATCAAAATGATACTAACAGGAAAAATATTTCACTTTTTTTATTTAGTTAACCTTCATAATATTGTTTACAGTTAGAGTTGCAATTGCAATTAATTCAAATTCTAAAAAGGTATTTAACTGTGACTTTTAAATTGTTCCACACCAGTTGTGAATGATGCATGAAATTGTGTGGTTTGTGCACTAGTGTTTTTACTGGCTGGCAATAGGGTCTGCTTACTCAGAACATGCTAGCAACCATGCAGAACACCTTAGCAACCTCTTACCAATGTTCTTAAACCCATAACAGAATATTATATCAGCCACGTAGCAGAGCCCTGGTACCGACCCACAACATGCTAACATTGTGGCTCATTAATTTTGCACAGGCTAGCAGCACTCATATTTTACTGCTCACGTTCTGAATGCAGGATGTTGTTTTGCCCCCCGTCTCCACAAGGACAGAATATCTACAACTCACAGGTATTGTTTTCTCAGTGCATGTAACGTGAAGTCAAAGAGAAGAATTTGTTCCATTAGCATACTAATTGTTTTCAGGTCTTCTCATTTTTGTCACAACGCTTTAACTAAAGCGCTTATGTCTGCCTGGAGGCATGAGCTTAATGAAATTGGCCCCCGGGTCTTCCTTGAAAAAAGAGATGAACTCATTACTCCGTTTAAAGACTGGGTTTTAAGAGTCACGACTCATGATGTTTGTAAAAGTGCATACACACCTTTACACACTCTCAGAGACAAAAGGTTGCTTCACATTAGGGGCAGTTGGAGGTTTATGGGGAGCAGGTCTGGTTTTTATGGAGTGTGAACAGAAAGCAGTTTTTTAGCAGTTGCCAATGAATGATTTTTTTGAATAGTTCATGAGAAACACTTATTTTTTTGTGTAACAGCTGCTCAATTAAAAATGTTGGCATAAAAAACACACCTTTTACCTTGACCTGCATGACAATTCTGTGAATACAGTTTAAAATTTGAGAATTTTTTACTATCTCAAAAATAAAAAAAAGGCCTTGCTTTGGTATCTGAAATTGCAAGGTTATAAATCATAAAAATTAGTTTTTATTGTGGGAAAAATCTTCAAAAAGTAACTATCACAAAATAACTTATAGTTGTCATATTAGTTATTTTAGTTAACACATTCAACATCTGTTGAGTGGAACAAATATGTGGGAGTAGGGCCCACCTTTACAGTGTAAAGCGCTGACAGCAGAGAAGTCATTTGTGTTAGCCATCTGTTTCTTTTAATTGTTATTCTTGTGTTTTAACAAACCTTCGCAATTTATAGCACTGGATACAGCATTTAAATGCCTACTGTTTTGTATGGTATGCTTTAGAATAGAATCAGGTAATTGGTAAAATGTGCCTATTGGCACACACTCATTCCAGTCATGTTTATAAAGCTCTTGGCCATCTTATCCAAGTACTTGTACAGGGAAGTACAGGGAAAAAAATTACCACAGAACAACAACAGCATCACCACAGACTGGTCATGAAAATCTGAATTTATGTTTATTTAAAAAAGCAGTTGAGGACTTTCCTGCCAACAGTTGAGCATTGTGAGAGCGTGAGAAGGTTTAGTGTTTTTGTCTAATCCTCCTGTTTTGCTTTCTTAGGTGTCTCTGTCCCCTCTCTCTCTCTCTCTCTCTCTCTCTCTCTTTGTATGTCTTCCTCACACATATGCTATTGAAGGTCATTCATAACTAAAGCAAACACAGTGGTATGAATGCTAAACCGTCTCTTTAATTGCAGATTAAGGAGACTGGGGATTATAGAAAAAGAAAAATCTTGCCGTACACCCCTCACAGGCTGTTTGAAATTCATCCCTCTTTCTTGCTATGCCAGTCAACAATAGACAGATTCATCTTTAAAAATAATGGACACCATTAAAAGTTTCTTAAAGGGGCAGAACTCATAAAAAGTTATTGTTTATCAAACTTGTGTTGTTTCAAAACCATTTCTTTCTTTAAGTATCAAAAACATCAATATCCATTTTGGTAGCCAAATGTTAGGGAATGTTAGCCAATGTTTTGGGAACATTGCAGGTTAACTGAGTTAGAAAAAAAGTCATACATTATTAGAACATTATGGTAAATTTTTGAGAAGAGTAAATTATGACAGTGTTTTAAATGAATTTATGGGTTTGCTTGGGCCAAATTAATGATTGTAAGAGTTTTGGTAATATGTTGAAGTTGGCCCTATTATTATATGCATGTTTGGCTCTGATTTTGTCACACTATTTGTTCTTTTTCTATAAAGTTTCACCAGTCTGACTATGAATCCCAGCTTTGATGTTCTGATAAATGACACTTGTTATTGTGTTTCACCATCCTAAAGTCTGTCCTCTATTTAAAACCCATGAATGCAGTCAGATCCAGGCAGTTGCTTGGTAACAGATGTGCCTGACTGAAATGTTTTTAATAATCAGACCCACGCTTGTGTCTGACCTTGTTATTGTGTGTGTGTGTGTGTGTGTGTGTGTGTGTGTGTGTGTGTGTGTGTGTGTGTGACCTTAACCCGGTGTCTTTAATGAGTGTTAGTAGGTCTAACAGGGTTTTGCTGCACAGAAAGTGCTAAACAGCAGCGACCTGTGAAGTAAATAATACTGACAGGGTTTTGGAGAAACCATGTGTTGTTATTCTTTGTGTTTAGCTCATTATATGGCAGTATATGCACACTGTATCATCTGTTTCCAAAAGAAAAACTGAAAAATACGGCAAAGACTTGTTTAAAAATAATGGCCACTGTTTCAGTTGGTACAACTGGACTAGCAAACCATTTTAAATTCAATGTTACAATGTTGCCCAGGCAGAGAGACGCAGAGAATGTTTCTGATATGTCTGAGTTTAAAACCGTGAAACCGTGTCATACTGGTACAAAATGGAAAACTGGTGACAAAAGTGAGTTGTAGGTCTTCTGAAGTCTTAATCTCTTCCTGTCCTTAACTTCCTGTAGAATTTATCCTTCACCAAAGCTGTTATCTGCTTTATTCTCTGCTTCTGTGCACACCACATATTCTGCTCTCATGATCCCTGATTTATATTGGAGCGGTAAAGTACCAGTCACTTTTAATCTCCCATGATGCACCTGGAAACCCGCGCTTCAACATCAGTGCACCACTCACAGCTCTGTTAACAAAGGAGCGATTTATGCCTGCCATGCCCCCCAAATACACAATGCCCTTAAACCCCTTTCCCCAGCGATAGTAGCTATGTTTTACAGTGAGTCATTGGTAGTTTAAATAGTCTATATGTGGTCCCTGCAGTTTAGATGATTACAAGGGATGAACCGGCGCAGTGGTGATTTAACTCAGTTTAACTGCAGTTTAAAGTGGTTCTGAGAATGACTGGCCAAGAGAGAGAGCCACCAAGATGCTTTAAGACATCGTTTGCATGGGGCACAAGATAGCATCGCAGCACCATGGAGAGCTCCGTCTGCATGTGAGTGTCTTAAAGTGGCTTTCCTAGGCTTCTTTTTAAACCGGACAGGGTGTAACTTATAACGTTCAATAACTTCAATGCAATTAACACCCCAAATTACCCACCACAGGCAGAAGTCTGAGAGAGAGAGAGAATCTGAAAAAGGAGAGATAACTGGGGGGGGGGGCAATGGAGGTTGTGTTTCAGCAGAATCCATTACACAATAAAGCCTCCAGAGAAATTGATTTGCTATTAGAGGGTAAATGCATATGGCAGGCAGTGGGAGATTTCCTGGAAGGGTTGAGTTCTGAGCTCTCTTCCTGTGCTCCCTTTAAAAGTCCTTGATGGAAATCCGTATCCGCAAAATTGTGCCTAATTTGATGTTGATATTTCAGCATGCAGGGAATAAGAGGACACATTCTATATGTCCATTTCTGATGGATCAAAGGCAATTTAGTAAAAAGCGTCTCATTTCAAGCCTCTTAGCTTCACGCTTCCCACCTGTTTTCTGTTAAGAGTTGGAGACAGAATTGAAGCTCTTCACAAAATTTGCTCTCCAGTGAACTTCTGGGAGCAAAGCGTTAAGCTTCAGTGCCAAGTTAAATTCCTGCTTTGACTAGTTTATGCTCCCCTTAACACGCTTACCATGCTTTACTTAACACTTATGTTTACTTAACATGCTTTACTTTTAAAAATAAAAGTTATTAAAGGATCACAACAATGCCACAGAAGAACCAGGAAGAAGTTTCATAAAAGAAACTTTCAGTCAAAGGTTCTTTTAAGAACCGTTTCTTTCTTATCTTTTACAGTGTAAATAACCTTTTTCCACAACAAAGAACCTTTTGTGAAAGTTTTACAGATGTTAAAGGTTCTTTATAAAACCATCTTCCAAAACAGGTTTTCTGTGGCATCGTGAAGCACTTCTAAAAAGTGTAAGACTTCGTTTTTTCACCAGTAGGTTATTCAGAGGGTCAGAAAGTAAGTATGAGGCCATGCATCAAAGCCAGCGTTTTACTGCTTTTAAATGAAGCCCTTGTGTTTGGCTGCGTGGTCACTGTGTTAAATGCAAACAGTAGCTATAGGCACAACAGTAGGGAGTAAAGGACCCTTCTGGAGTTCAGATCACTGTGATGTCGACTCCTGTCAAAGACTTTGACCTTTGCCTGGGTAGTCTAACACACAACACCATAACCCTGTTAGCGCTAATGCACCCCTCATGCATACCAACACATCCCACCTATGACATCCAACCTATGAGAATCTGAAAGAACATTCCATCATATTATGCACAGGTGCATTATGGGAAATTTGCTGTCATGGTTTGAAATTTAGACAGATGATCATATAAATGCTGTTTGTTTATTCATAATTGCAGATGGAAATGTCATTGTAGACATTTTTCACATGTTCAGGGAGTGGTAGGCTTTAGTAGCAGGGAAAAAAGTTATCATTCATCAACAGCAGTGACCACAGAGTAGAATTATTGATGTTTTTTAATGTACAATTCATCACTGACATTATCAGGTTTATCTAAACAGCCCTACATCACTTTCCAGGGATATGGGTTTGATGTGATTGGATGAACGTAGTTTTTTTTTGGGAATGTGTAATATTTAGGAAATGGTAAAATAAAGACAATGCTTTGGATGGAACAACAGAAACCTATTTATGATTAAAAATTATACAGTGTAAATAATGTTAAAGTTATTTTAGTGTTAATAATGTTAAAGTAACATTTACATTAAAGGTGAAACACAGTAATATACACTAAGTGCAACTAGAGGCCTGTTTACAATGTCAAAGTTAATTTTCAAGCTTAGTAGGTCGTTGAATTAATTGATTAAAAGTAACAGCTGTGCACTGACAAGGATGGTTTGAGATGCGATGACAGAGAGCACAGGTCACATGTTTATCCTAGTCTGTGTTTGATTGGCTGATTCACTGGAGTTGTGTTGATATTTGAAGCTGCTCTCCGTCACATAACTGATGATCAGAGCAAAGGCCATGCAGTCAAGGTCATGATATGAGGCAGTAATTGTGCTGGGATCAATAGGGGTGTGTTTTTGTGTGTGTGTGTGGGGGGGATGAGATTCTGTAATTCTGATTGGAATGTGTGTGTGTGTTATGCTCTGCAATGCACACATGTTTGGTATTGTTTTTAATCTCATCACTGCAACCTACCGAGTACACAACCTTAATCCATCTGCCAACAGTAATAAACACAGGATTATCTGATGTTAAAGTCCGGAAATCAATCAAACTTTCTCTCTCTCTCTCTCTCTCACTTGTGCAGCTATCATTTTATCATAGCCTGTCATATAAAGGTGTAGGGACACATTTTCTGCCTCTATCTCCTGGTGCCGGTGGCTATCAGTTTCTGATGATATGTGATTGATTTTAGCATTTCGCCCATGAGTGACATTAGAGCGAGAAATGGTTTTACCCTTTCAGATAGGGAAAACTGTTTTCTGAATGCATGGCTTGAATCTTAATATTTGTGTGTGTGTGTGTAAGTCCTTACAATATGTATTCAAACGTATGCAAGCATAGCGTAGAGTCACTGTATACGTGTGTGTGTGTGTACATTTGTGTTTGCATATGTGCTTAATCCTTTCATTCAGGAAGAATGTTATTCAATATATTGGAGCCTATTTTAAAAATTACCCATCAGCCCATGGCTTGTGCTGGGCTGTGTTGGGCTGTGCTAAGTTGGGTAACTTGTTAAGTTGGGTTCCAAAGTTGGGTTTTGCTAAGATGGTCTTGTTTAGACAACGTGATTGCCCTCCTTCAACCAAACCCCGGTTCATTCATTTCCTAGACAGAAGCGGGCAGTGCCAGGAA